>CM017563.1:22467608-22545847 GCA_007844125.1 Sinonovacula constricta
TGTTTCCACAGCTTTATGGTGATGTGGGTGATGTGACTGGGTCTAAGTGGGAGCGGGGGCAGAGAAGGAGCTGTGCGCGGTAAGTTGATTTCATGCTGTTAACCAGATGGCAATTCGTTATCAGGAGACACAAACCATGCCCTCTATTTTAGAGCGAGCGCGATCACATATCGCTAGCGTCTAAAGTCGTTCGGAGACACTACGATCAACTAAAGAAATGTCTTTTCAATTTTCCTTCGAACTTAACTATAGTGAAATAAAAGTTATAAAATATTCGAATCCAAAAATCTCTATTCAAATAGCGACATTGATTTGAAGAGATGTATATATATATATATATATATAAATATATTTTTTTTTTTTTTTTTTTTTTTTTTTTTTTTTTTGTGTGTGTGTTATGTCTCGTCTCTGTGTTTTTTTGTCACATTTACATTTACCTTGTCTGCCTTGGTCTGCAGGTAGATAAAATTTAAATATCTGTGAAAATTTTGATAGGACCTTTTATTATTTACCTACTGTTAATATTCTCACATGCGCAAAGCGGTTCCTTTTTGCAAGTCTTTTATTTCACATTATGTGTCAATTGAATTTATTATAAACAATCATGTATCTGCAGAGGGAAGACAATCACGTGCAAATAAACTGTAATCGGGCTTTTATATGAACTTTTGTTAACATGTCATTGTTAATTATATGCATTTAGACAACCAGATATAAAGGTAGACTGTGTGACGCTAACTTTTAGCCATTTACTAGCGCTTATGGTTATAAAGTCAGTCTTGTCTTGAATACTTCCACTGGAAGAAAACTTGAGAATTTATATAATGCCAAATATATTAAAGAGCGTTATAAACTCGATCACCAACAAGGTTTATCCTTCTAGTATATTATATATATTTCAGCCAAATCGATAATTCATTATGGTATTAGGAGAAATGTTCGATGTATTTAGCATTGGAATGTATACTGTTCTTTGTTAAGTACATATGATTTTGCAAAGTGCAGCGTAACGAACCTGTAACGAACCAGTTGTTGTTACAAATTGTACACTGTTCCGTCTTTTAGCACACACACGTTATAACATGATACATATGTTTCGGAATCGATTCAATAAAACCTCAATGTCTAATGGAAACGCAATACAACGCAACAGTTGCAAGCAAACACCTGCAACGGATCAAACAACTTCCCATTAGTCTTATCTGGTTTTCTCAGATAGCTACAATTAAGTCTCCTATTTAAATGCATACAGTACTATTATACAGATAAACAGAACCAGCATGCATGAAATGTCAATGTGTCGATGTGTTTGAAGTAGAAATCTGTTTTCATATCACACCATCAGATACTTGCTTACAGCGGCCTTGACAATTATCAATATACATAATGTAGCCTGAGGCGATTGGTTACGTGATGTCAGGCAGCTGCACCGAACCATTAAAGCTAGTAGTAGCTTATCAGAAAATGCACGATATTTTAAAAGAGCAAATGTACATTTCAGGTTTATTTTGCACAAGGACTGAAGAAAGGGTTGAGTGTGGCAAAGCTTCAGGAAGTACTACAATGCTGAAACCCTCTTCTAGATGTACTTACTTCTTCTCATGCGTAACATTCATCGAGAAAATCATGAACATAACGAAGTTATAAAAACTGTCGTCTTGCTTTTCGTCTTGCTACAACAATAGATTACCAAGACAATATTCATAAATTTATTTAAATCAAAACATATTCGCTACTCTTCCATTTTCATCCGCAGAAAATGATTATTCGGTTTTATAAAGCAGGAATGTTTTAATGCGGTCACTTTGACTTTAAATGCAGCAACGTATTTATATCGGGAACAGTTCAATACAATACCATTTGAAAGTAAAAATACAGTGTATAATTCTCCTTTTGAATGCTTAACATAAATGACATCTAATCAATATATCTAAGAGACTGTATGCCTAAAATATGTTATCCCGACCTACTTTCGTACTGCGGATTACGTAAATCATATGATGTTTGCATAGTTTTGCATCAGAAGTCGATGGCCCTTTGTCACAAACTACAAACACATATCCTGAATATTTGGGTTTAATCAGTTATTAAAACAGAAGAGGAGGTAGCATATACATTTGTTCGGCAATGAGCGTTTACTAAAATGTGTCCATGTATTCTGAAATTCATGTAAAAAACGAGGCTGTATTTTACTGAATTAGAAATTCGTAAAACGGATGTCCATGAATTATATTTATGACAGCCAAATACAATTCAGTTAATTCTGTAAGCCACTGACAGTTTACATAAGTTATATATTCCTATTACATATGAAATTTAACACAAATTAAGAAACATAACACTGAAGTACTCAATCACTTTTGGCTTTTACAGTATTAAGCAACGGCATTTTAAATTCAATTCTTGCAGCTTCAAGTATTAAAACATTTCTCATTCCACGAATCGTTGCACCGCAAAATACATAGAACACGTGTTTGACATAAAGCGCATTGTTCCTTATGTAAGTGTTCTACCGTTTTTACAAATTTCTGTTAGGCACATATAATTTTGACAATACGCTTAAAACCCTGAAAAAAACTTTTTTTTAGGTATTCAGCATTGTTATGAAATTAAGTTAAAAAGCAACATTAATGGCTTTATATATTGATGAAACTCACACATTCTTAGCAAAGCATTAAGTATAAGGCAAGTGTGTATACATATGTCCATCAAATCCATCTTATATATGTTCATGTTACAGAAAGCATAAATAGTACGAAAAAGATAATCCTGTTTCTTTAATCGTCATAATCAGAAACATACCTTCATATGCGTTGTGTGGATTCAAAGGTTTGTAATAAAGACTTAACAATCGTAGATTAACACTATGCAAACACTATTTTTTCTCGTAAATTCTAAATTTTACTAAAATATGTTTATCTGAATATTTTCGACACGGCTGTTTATATTAGGATAATTCGAAGCGCATGAAAGTGCAGCATAAGATATAACAAAATTTAGAGTAACTTTGTCAAGTAAAAAGGGATGCTTTGGTATGTTTTATGTTTTATGATATTGGGTATGTTTGGGAATATTTTCTTCCATGTCGATGTTTATCAATTTGTATAACATTTTTTTTCTGACAAAATTATTTTTATTGAGTTACGAACATGTTAAAAAATAACAAGAAAAAACACACAGACAAAACACGAGCAACAACATCAACAACAAAACAAACAAATAAAGCCCCTCAAATGTTATCATTGTCAATATGAACATTAACATTTCTATTTGTTTTGCCTCACTGTCCTACACTTAAATGACAAGAAAACAAAGCCCATCTCTCTAATCTTAAAATAATAACCATGAAGACTACTTATTATGTAAGATATAACTGTTAAACTGTTTACTGTTAAATATATGTCACCACGTTCGTGCTTGTAGGGCAAAACAGTTCTGAAGAGACAAACGAGAATATGCCAACTTTATTAATGGCTCCATACGCAATGCCCTCTTGGGTGTCATCAGAGGACAGTGTGCTGGTGAACAGAAAATAATGTCATAATGACAGTTTTTAATTAGTCTTAAATATTTTAACACGTAAATTATTGCATGGGAATAAGCTATATCACGAAAACAATAAGACAATGCACGCAAAGTATGGTTGTGTTTAATGCTTGAAGTGACACAAAGGATGTGATAGATATTTTAGGATGGGAAGAACGACTTACTTTTATAGAATTATTATGGAAAACTTTGTAATCTATATATGCAAATAAGCATGGATGTGTGCAAAAGACATGTTCATTAATGCGATTGGCGGTAGACCTTAATGTATCTGTAAAAGATGCACACCCAGATACAGGAAGATGCTTCTCCGATGTCCAATATTTTCTACAGACCTTGAAGCATGTAATTTAAAAACACTGTGTATTCGTCTGACAGATGTCTTAAGGAATATTGAGCATAATATGGTATGTCTTCTTAAGTCGAACACAAAAACGAAAAATGAATCATGATTGTAACGTACTGATGAAAATCAATAAACTCGTGTTAAAAATTCACAAAATTGAAAATATTATGACCCTTAAATATGGGCACCGTACATTTGAGCAGATACTCGGTATTTAATGCCTTTAATGACATTTTAAGGCCATGCTCATATTTGCTGTTATATGGTAAAATCATACAGGCGTCTGCTAAAAATGAAAGATGTTTGAGGGTCATTATTTATGCGCTCTGTTTAGATAGCAAATATTATATATTATTATTAATAATAATGTTGATGGATGTAGCTTTCAATGCAATACATCCACTTTCTTAGGTTAATCATGTATTTTATATGTCTGATAAATTTCTAAGGTATAAGTGTCAATTGATCATGTGATTGCAAAAGAGTCGTTCTCTTGTTAATTGTATCTAATAGATGCGCTATTAGTGTGCTAATACGTCTCGTGGGTCAATTCATGAATGGGTTGCAAAATGTTGATTACAATTCCTTTTGTATACGTATTTAATTTCCCTGCATACTTATAGGACAACTTTCTTTCATAATAAAATATATCAGTTTCCAGGAACCATACACACAGCCCACACGAAATATGTTGTTGTGAGGATTTCTTGACCAAGCTATATAGCACTAAACTACTAAAGTAAAATATCATATATATTTGAACCATGAAAAACATTGAACATTTTGAAAAAATGAACGCATGTCATTTATTTTAGTACGTATGGGTATATCGTTCATTGTAGGTTAGACTTAAATTTCTTATCTTTCTCGGATAGCGTCCATATGGCATTTTGTGACGGTAAATGTGCATATTGATATTTTCATTTTTATAGTTCTTTCCAACATAGATAAAACTACAAAAAGACGGCTACTATGTATTAAATATAAAGTGTGACATTGTCAGTTAAAGTTACGTCGCAATGCGATTTAGCATTTAGTAATTACAATGTATCACATACTCTTCCTTCGTCACAGAATTGTAACCACCTCGCACTTAGGGAACTTGCTCTTGTGGTCTTTCTGTCCTCAGTCTTCATTTAGCAAATAATAAATCCCACTAACATGTCTTCGGACGTGTACTTAAAACAAAGGACCTGGACGAACTTCGATTGTTTTAAATTCCAAACGCTAAAAGCTAGTTGGACATTAATTGGAGAACGATGGTGCTTTTACCAATGAAGGAACGGCGGTGTCTTCACCAGTCAAGGCAGCACAATATGAAAGCAAAAGTGAGAACTTCCTTATTTACTGTTATCTACCATGCCTGTGTAAATATCCATAGGTAAATAATAAGTTGTTTTAAATATTCTTAGCTACCAGTTATGACCTTTGTACATGTAGGACGTCCAGATATTTGATGGAGGTTTACACGAAACAAATGTCTGGGTAGAACCACCCATCGCACTTCAAGCTTGGAGACCCTCCCACATTAAGTCCTTCGTCCCGACGGGACTTGAACCCACGCGGTGAGAGGAAAGGCAGTCAGAGGCGTTACAAATTGGCGACTCTACCGCTACGCCTCAGGCGTCCCTATTATAATAATCTGACATCTTACAGTTGTATATCAAATACATCTTTTCATGTGTAATTGCTTTTAACTTTCAGCAAACCTTAATATAATTGCTGTTTTCGTTAACAATCGTTGTGGTCGTTTTTTTTTTTGTAAACGTAAACGTATATAAAATAACAATAAACTTGAAGTTTAATGGTTCTGCATTGCAGAATTGTTTTAAATGTTGGCTTATTCTTGTCATTCAAACACGATATATTGGACACAAACAAGTATGCTGTAGGTTTTACCGGTTCATTGTAATGTATGTTAAAAATAAGCACAGGTCATGTTTATATTTAAATATTTAACCTGCCAAACAGCTTTTAAATTTTTTATATCTCCGATGATTTATGTGTCACTTTTAAAATTATGTTTTACGGAAGCAGGATTTATGGATATTAATTCAGTTCACCTCCGTGCGTGAAGTCGTGATCATGACAAGCAAAATTTTGCAGGCGAAAGTAATGCAGATATTATTTGGATTGATGCAGTTATTTAGAAAACACTGTCTTTTAATTATTCATCACGCTTATATCCACAAGGTCGACAATATATTTAAGACAGTAAACGCACATAATAGGATAATAGGAACTTATAAACACGTATGTCAACACAAATCGAAACAACTTAGAACCAGTTCATATTCATTATCCAAAAAGCATCTGATATCTATTCCATCAATTCGAATGTGCTTTATATTACTCTGCCTTGTGAGTTTACGATATTGTTTCATGACCATAGGCAATTGTCTTGTAATCTTTGCCGGCTAGGTCCAGAAGGCAAATAGCCTAGTTGAACCGAATGATTCTTTAAGACCCGTCGTTACAGTAGTAGACGTATTTGCCTTTTACGAAGGTTTTTTCGAGTAATGATAGAAGATCTCCAGATAAGTTTTCTTACTATCTATCTTTTTGAACCTGACGACAAGGCCTGTCATCCTTTTCTATTATTACATACTATATAGACAATAATACACGATTCGTCCAGATTATTGTTAAACGAATGCCCAAATCCAAAATCCAGACAAAGAAAAGGCAAACTATTTTGTCGGTATCTGAGAAAAGTACAGCAGGAAGATGAGTATTGGAGGAGACATTTCGCAAAAGTTCTGTCTATCAAAATCAGAGAGGTATCAAGTTGCTAAACAGTCCAATGGAACAACAAGGGGTAAGAAAATAAGAATAGATGAACTTCAAAACCGTCTTTGAAACGACACATACAATTACTGAGCACATCCGTTGTTACTGGTGGTGTTAGTGAAATCTGGATGAGAAATATTCCATGTCAACTTTAAATCATCTTAATGGTTGCTTTTGCAATATATCTTATGTTCGGCCCTCAAGATAGCGTTTCTAATTTTATCCCTTGCAGATGAAACATATTGAGTCTTAAAAAAAGGCGTTTGTTAAGTTAAAGAGATTAAACACATTCATGAAAATCAGCCAGTGCTACGTCACAAGTTATATTATTTCGTTTCTTACATTACTTCCTGACGCAGTATACAACACTTATACCGTTATGCTTATTACCCTTGTCAAGATATTAGGCTATTGTAAACTTACAAAAGAAACGTTTTAGATGCTCGCACTATTTTTCGAATACTTGTTTAGCTCATAACAATCATTGATTATCAATAATAGTTACATTTCTTCGTAAATCTCATATCTAAGGCCTACTAGTTGGATTAGGACAGAAGATCTTCTCATGCATTATTTACCCCAAAACGAATCACAATATACATGTATGTCATTTCAGTTAATATCCAATCTAAACTGTAAAGAAAATGTGTTATAACCCAAGATGGATATATTCCTTTTAACGTAGGAAAAAACGCTAAAGCTTTTTGCTTCTGTGCAAAAAAGTAATTTCTATTAATTACCGTTGTCTATTATGTAATATTATTAAGAATATAGTACGCATAATGTAAAACAATTGAACAAGCAATAACAATAACTAAATACAACCATTTAAGAACACATAGCTGGGCGCCAATGTGTATGTGTATTTAATAAATAGTTTCTTCTCTTGAACAAAGTTAAGGCATTTTCAGAATCCGTTATGGTATTTAAACATTTGTATAAGATTATTAAACACTGCTTATTTTCACGATTTCTCTGATGCATTCACACATACAATTCGTGATTACCACCTATCAAAAGAATAAAAAAGAAACTATTTACGCTTGACTATTATTACTCACAGCTTTATTCCATTGTGGATACAATGAACGTTAAAATCACATTAGAATGAATGTTGATACCAAGTATGTAAACGTAAAATAATTATAAACAAGCACAAATAATACTATATTCCCATTGTTAAATTGTTTCGAGTCATTTACCTAAGTAATGAATACTAACACAAACCAGTCAGACACAATGGCAATCTATTGCAAATCAAAATTGTATTAAAGCATCATTTATCACATTAAACGGTGCGCCAAATTGTTATTTTCCATGTCGCTTAAGTGTGTATTAAGCTATAAATTCAAAATACATATTTATGCCAAGCATTTCTGTTTAATACATAATATCGTAGCTTAAACATAAATAAATAGCATATTTTGCATTTGGGGAAATAAAGAGGTTTATTGTAGTTGTGTTGTTATAATTGTAGGAATCTAATCGGTTTTAAACGAATTATTTCTCCTAACGTTTCAGTACCAATAAATGAGAGACATTAATCACTTTACGAGAGACCCCTATGAACGTGTGTCAATTTAACTTCACGCGATGATAACAACTTAACTCAGCAGAATCACGCCACAGAGACAATGAACCCATGTCATAAATTTAAACCAAATGAAGTCATGTATAATATTCTACAATTATGTAACATTACAACGGCACGATTTATAAGTGAGTATCCCATTTGTATTTAAACGTGTGTGTTTTAATACATTAAATTTTCCCAAGATTTATAAAATGATGTTGGTTTACTTCTGGGAAGTTTAGGCAAGATTCTATGACTGCCCTAAAAGGTTTAAAGTATTCACAACTAGATGATTCAAACGTTTCTCCGAAGACGTGTTTTCTTAGCACTATGTCATAGAATATATGCACATCTACTTTGAAACTAAACAAATATTTCCATAAAGAAACAAAGTCATTTTATGTTGTTTCATTGCAGAAAAGCATACATTCCTAACCACAATTCTATTAACCTGTCTCCTGAAACATAATCAGCGAAATGCATCTTAGTTTTTTTCTCAACATTTTGTGACAGAAATCAAATTCCTTGCGTTGTAAGAGAAATGTTTAAATATTCAAGGAATCAAAAATAGTTTTAATAACTTAAAATAGTCCTCTCATTGTAATGAACGTTTTAATTAATAATAAAAGTGAACACATTCTTGGCCGTTGTAAATTACATAATTGTTACATTACTTATGCTACACTAAACCACAATAGACAACTTATCTATTGTCTGTTTACTGGGTTTATTATCCCAACAACAGTATTGGAGTTATATGCAGACGGTTACCACTTGAAGTAAATATAGTGCTGCCTTCTCTGTGTATAGCATGTCTTGAACACCAGGCATGATACCATCCAATCACATTATCCTGACACCAAGCTAACCAGTCGTGTCCCTACCCTTATAATTGCCTGAGCGTTAGCAATAGAGCTTTACCACAACCATTTTAACAACATTATTATGTCGAGGACCGGGATCGAACCCGTGGTGTGGGCCGATTGCGCTACCAGGTCCTGTATAACTTTAGTTGTATATGACGTAAATCAGGGTACTATTGTTGACTTTATTATATGTCCGGTGCTACGACTATGGCTAAAGTCGTGTTTCGAGTTGCAAATAGGCTAAGAACAGGCTATTTACTTTATATGCCAGACAAGCAATATCAAATATAATGTTTTGTGGGATATACCAATTTAATTCGAAATTGGTATCAGGCTACCTTGTTATATAGATTGATGTTTATACAATATGCACACAAAGCATACTCCTTGGCCTCGTTTGGGCAGCAGCAAATACATGTAGTACACCGCTTTTTAATATGAAGTAATATTAACTTAATATATACAGCAAAGGCTTCGGTTTCACGAGTATCCGGGTTCTAAACAGCTGCGCGACATACATTTGTCGTAAAGATGATACAAATGTATATGTCTTGCCGTTAAGTCCCATCGACTTCATAAAAGGATAATGTGACTTATCGTTGTATCTAGCCATATATAGGGGTTTACCGGCATATTGCACACACTTGTTAAGCCAGCGCTTTACATGGATACCGTCATAATAAAAGATGTTCAGACGATAAACCAAACAAACAAAATCATTAAGTGAGCAAGCTCATTGGGCAGGAATACGATGCTTGTCTGTATTGATATTGACTGTATATTTAGTAGTTTTGAATTGTACGTTGATATATCTGTGTAAAGAAAACAGAAAAAGAACGGTCAACTTATCATCGAATTTAGACAGTTATATTGGCTGTTTTGTAGACTGACATAAGTTCGGCCGCGGTCATGCAAATGCTGATAACTAATCAAATTGTCTGGCGATAAAGCCGACTCGAAGTCCTTATAAATGATATACACATTTCACTCAGCATTGCAACAGAAACTCTTTTAATTTAAAAGATAATTTTTCAAAACTATTTTGAGCATTCATTTCATTCCGGTCTGTACTCCATTCATTGCATTTCATTTATTAAAAAACATCATGCACTATATTTGCCAAGTTCGATATTTTGGGAAACATTCTTTCTTGACTCCGGTTTGATTCTGTAAACGAACCCATTGCTAGTATACTAGTCATAATTCAGATCTATTCACCGAGCAAATTGTTGTCATAATTGTTTTTCGAAATATTTTGATTCATTTCATCATTCAGTATGACTGTCGTAGCAGTCGACACATTTCGTTAACTAGAGTAACGTTTATTCAATGGTATCACCTATAAAATAGCATTTCACATTTCATAAATAGAGAAAATCTGACAATGACTACACAATTCATCTTTTTCCTAATTCCACTTCATTTAACAATAATAAGTGCATAGCTTTTTTTTAACTGACAGACGGTCAAAAAGAAGAGACCAGCTTAAGAAGTTAACACAAGAAAGCGTCGTTGTGCATCTCCGAAAATAAGAAAAAAAAAAAAGGCTTGTTATCCTTTAGAGTTGTGAAATAGTTACTCATACAAATTATATATTTTGACGATAAGTATGAAAAGAAAGGCGTGAAAGGTTATTCGTTTAACAAAGCCAATATAATCTAAGTCACTGACAAGCCATACCGGACGTGGTAGCGCAATCGGTAGAGCGTCGGCTCCAGGTACGGGAGGCCCCGGGTTCGATCCCGGGCCGCGACATACCAAAGTCATTAAAATAGTAGTCGTATAGCTCCCTTGCTAACGCTCAAGCAAATATAAGGGTAGTTCCACAACTGGTTGGCCCGGTGTCAGGATAATGTGACTGGGTGTGATATCATGCCAGGTGTTCACGGCATGGTTTACACAGTGAAGGCAGCACTAAATCTGCTTCATATGGACACCGTCTCCAGATAACTGAAATACTGTTGGTGGGATGATAGACCCAATAAACAAACTGTCAAGTCATAGAAATCTAAGACCATCTTATGTTCTGTATATAATACAGCGAAATTTGAGAGGTCTAAATCAAAATATGTGTGCCTGGTCGAATAATCAATTAGTCTGTACACATAGAAAAATATACACAACGAAATATATACATGTGTTTATAAATCGGACTAGAGGTAATAATATGAATGAAAGTATTCTAAATATAAAATCATTATTTGAATGTAAAAGATAAATGTTAATGAAAAATAAGTTCAGCTTAGTTTTGTTGAGGTGATATCTACTCAAACACATCATACGCTTGCATGCGATATTCAATTGTAAACTTGTCATCAAACGACTCCTCAGTGATAAGTGAACCCATTTATTCAACTCGTGTGTCATATTTTTTGGATAACCATTCCTATAAATACATAACTGCAGCCATTACAGGAGGAGTGTGACGTAGTTTGGACAATCATGTGAAAGATACTTACTAGTGGGTGCTGACATCTAAATTATTCTGATTGTGATCTGATATAGACTGGATACTGGTAGAAAGCACAAATGGTTAATATATTTCTAGTGTAAATGAATGCTTGTTATGGTGAAATTGCGTTTAACTATACTAATTGTATTATTTTTATGGTAGCATCGAGACTGAAGTTCTATAGATATCACAAAAACGATAACAATAATAGTCTCAGTAAAAGTAACTTAATTTGAGATAATACTCACAATTTACGACTTTTTGCAAGTCTCTGTGACTAAAAATGAAACTGATAAAGATTAAATCTTTTGCATTTAAAGGTAAAGCATACTTCAGCTTACGCAAACTGTGAAAATTGGGAATTTTAGATCTTAATGGTAATATCGACATTTGCTGCGACCCATAGTAAAGCTATATGTTTTATTTAGCTTTATAGTGGTCAATTTTACAAAAGGGTGTTAGAGTTCTGGTAAATTCATGACATTACATAAAATATTGCATGCAACATTCATACATTTGTAATGCACAGCTTAGTGTGTTTGTTACTATCGAATTTAACTGTCACATGGATGCTGTTGTGTAGTTCTGTGTCAGATGCTAATGTTTGTTCTACAGGTCATTGATCCTGGTTATATTAACTGTGTTTTTATTCGTTCCCAGTTTTCATTTGTCTAGAAAGTTTTCATGTGCACACAGTTTATATCATCTTGGCAAAAGTGTCGTCTTGCTATTGAAAGTGCCTAAAAGTTTCAGTTTATAATGGGAATGTATTTGATTATTTACAAGACTTAAAACTAATTCAATGTATTTGAACTAAAAAAATCATACACAAGGATATCAAACATGCAAGTCATATTGCAATATTGTCTTTCTCTTTGCTAATTTCCATTTTATTAGGTATTACATGTATTAGCTTTTGTGTCAACACAATTATACACTCTTGAAGAAATATTATAATATATGCGTTTTACTAAAAAATATGACATTAAAAGTACATGACAGAAAATCTTCTTCAATATCCATAGACAGAACATATTACGGCCCCAAGAATTTACAGAATTTGCATAGCTTATATGTAATATATATGTTTTATGCTTTCAATGATTTGTCAAATTTCGCCAATACTAAACTTCAGTGCCTTTGAAATGAGTGTTGGTATATCTATTCATGATGTTAGATAGCATCTCAATGAGGTTAATATCTGTAAACAAGCTGGTTTAAAAAATCAACTATCGATATGTTTTTAACAATTAAACTGAAAATATAGAAACATTTAACTATAATAAAATATAAGAAATATCATTATCCGAAGGTGTGAAAAAGCGTGAATGGAGGTAATTTTGGAATGCTTTAACTAAAACAGAGGATTATTATTGTTGTCGTTATAGTTAAGCAAAGGTAGCATGTGCTATCAAAGAACGTCATGGATTTGCTAAAGAACGTGTATATTGAACACTATAAATGCGTCGTAGAATTAGAAATGTGCCAAACAGACACAACGTTTGTTATAACTCAAGTTGTTCATTTAAAAATGCTCCATTTGTAAGCGCACCACTCTAAAAAATACAAAAACACTTAAACCTCGTTTTCGAGACGATGCCAAATTTCAAGAGGATTTATCAATAAATTACTTGTCAGAACAATCTAATAGTACAACCCGTATCTCTTGTTCAAGTGGTATCACTATTGCTACTGATGTCAACCCTAACAACTTTAGCAAAAAATAATTACCTTAATCGTGCTAACATATGCACTACAATCTCCTTAAGATTGTGTATTGGGTTAAGTATCCATTTGTTTTAGGTATATCGGAACATTCTTTACATGATGCAGATATAGTTGCTTGCAATTTAAATAACATGCAGTGAACAGCATGATACAACATTCTGTAACATTTTCCTGATATCGGGCCGACAAGGTGAGGTGCTCCATCTATAAGGGCGTTAGCAAGGATGGGGCTTTCTAAAACACTTCGCGGACACTGGTTTGATAGCTATTGAATGGGTTGCTTACTTGTGTACCTATACTTACGACCCATGTTGGGCGACCATTTTCATCTCTCACGTAAAAAAAAAATGATTCATTGATTGATAACTGTAGACCAGATTGATGTTTATGGAGGGCGTGTTGTCATTTCTAAAGTTGCTCACTAGCATCAGATATTTATTTCTCTATTCAAATATTTCTATCTAACGATGGATAAAAAATGTGCTAAAATCATAACAAAACTCCACTTTGATAAACATAGGAACATCTCACTTTACCGCACTTCAGGCGGAGATCGTCCTGACCTTTTACTGACAATAGATATATGATAGAACTTAAAACTGTTTTATCGTAAACAACTATGCATGCATTATTATTATCAAAATTAAGATTAGAAGTACGTCATTCTCACTCGTGCCAACAGTTTTACGAGAACAATAATTTGTAAACGACGGAGTAATCCTGACATTTTTCTCATTCCAGTTTTATGGCAGACGTTCCTAAATGTTTCGTCTCTAAGTTGTTCATTATGATCGTGATTCTTCTGTTATTGAAAGTATAATGCAAACGGAGGCAGTAATAAACTAAAATGCTATTTTACTGTATTTATTTGTTTGCACAATGTTATAAGATTGGAGCTTTTCAGAAAATGTTATTTTAAATATTATATAACAAATATATAAACACTATACTAAAAATGAATTCCGAATGACTCTACCTTTTTTACTAGTTGAAGCTTGTGCTTCCATTTTGCCTCAGTTATAAAAAGTAGCTTTTGCAGCAAAATATATAACATTGTTTAATTCATGTAAAACGATAATCCATTTATAATGTGAGAAAACTTCTTCCATCCTTGTAGCGATCTTAATTCTACTTTGAATAACCTGTTAACTGATTAATAATGTCATTACTATCTCCCTTCGTTTAGTGTACATAGTGATAACAGGAACACAGTTGTCATTCTGAGATTTTCCTGCAATGATGCTGTGACAAATTCATTTAGAAGTAAACTTACCATATCCAAAAATATATCTTAATATAATATATCGTTAGATTTAACAGGGTTAGTGTATTCCATTTGTATGTCAGTTTTATGTTAGATAATTTAAACTCACTGTTTATCGTTTGTCGTTAAAATATGATTAAAATGTATAGAGCTGTATCGAAATATTTCCATTTAGTTTTTAATTACCTTAGGGAAGTCAGCGTTGTTTTATAGTAGCAGAACAATGTGTTGTAGGTTAAATAGCCAAGCCGCTGATCTTTAGTAGCGACTGTTAAACCCGAACCAATAAACAACGTATTATATCTTTTCAAGGCAACGAGAATCGTTTATAAAGATAAAAAATACTTTGCAAGTCTTTCTTCTGAGCATCATCAGTAACGTATATAGCATATATTTTTCAGTTTAAACAATACTATTTATCACAATTTCTGTGATGATCTAAGATGTTGAGGATTAAGAAAACTGTTATGTACACAGAAATTATGAACGCATGGCTTATATTAACGAGGAATTTAAACGGAACAAGAAATGCAAGTATAACAATGGTATTTGGCCAAAATACAACTGGCGTCCTTCAAATTGGTAATTAACTAGGAGAAAAACAATACTTGAATTATTCTTAGTTACTTTCTTGTTAGAAATAGTTGAAAGGTGACACGCCTACTGCACGATGTTGAGGTGTTGGGGTTAAGAATATATGTTACTGTTTATTTAAGGATTGTTATCGCATCAACTTAATCCATTATCGATGTTGAAAAGTCTTAGAATTATTTCAATCACATTACCAGGAAACAAAGAAGAATGTATATATGCTCAGATCTAGTTTCTTACTTTTTTCTTCTAGCCTCAAATATTATAAATATTAGACATCAATAGACCGGTTAGCGAGTTGTACCTAACTCTTACCCGTATTGATGAATCGAGCGTTTTAGGTAATGCCTACTTAGCTTACACACAGTATCACTTACAAAACGCACGTGTTCTTCTATACTGCAGGCTGATATTTCACCACGTGCATTACACTTATCCTGAATGAATAGCCGGTGTATTTAAACAGAAATCACTGACTATTCAGTTAATATATTCATTTATATATACTGCGCTATACCAGAAATGAGACAAATATTTCAATTGGTAATATAATTTAAGTACATGCAATCAGCCTTTATATAGTTATTTTTTTTTGCTGGACACTGTGCCATATTGTCATAAACTAGGTCAACACTATATGCTGCAACAATAAGTAAGTGTGTGTATTTGCCATGTTGTTTGATTAATATTTCTATTAAGTGATTTTAGCTATGCTATGGCGCTCAGTTGTATACTGAGCCTTAGGTATTACATTATTGAGGTGCAGCTGTTCACATTTCTTAATTAACTATGGTACACGTTGCAGCTTTGATCGTAGAGAGGATTAAAGCTGATTCATGCCGGTAAAAGTAGAAGAGTGATATTATCAAAGAGTACAGATGCCTGACCTAAATTGAAACTCATTAAGATACATCAACTGCCAA
Organism: Sinonovacula constricta; assembly: GCA_007844125.1. Classification (NCBI taxonomy): domain Eukaryota; kingdom Metazoa; phylum Mollusca; class Bivalvia; order Cardiida; family Solecurtidae; genus Sinonovacula; species Sinonovacula constricta. The sequence continues at coordinate 22,483,688 of CM017563.1, forward strand.
TGATAGTAATGAACGTTCTTTTAAACCTCACATTTAACGACTTGTCATTAACACCGTTGTGCTACCAATACGAGAGCCTGTTATGTTGTTACCCAATCATGAGTACTGCATATATATGCAAGTATATTTCCTTGAGGTGGAAGGGTGACAAACAGAGCAATTCAACCAAAATATACTGGAGATAAGTCAGTTCCCTGTTTTCTAAAAAAAAAAATATACCTTTTTTGCATGATGACGTAAATGATAAATAAAATCGCTTCAATTTATATTCCGTGCTATAAAATGCATTTAAATATAAAAAAGGTTTTATAGTTAAATGGTATTAGTAATTTCGTTTAAAAATAACGAGATCACTACACAGTGTGTAAACGCTGAAACAACAACACAGTTACGCTTCAATTTCAGGCAGGCATATATCGAATCATGTAAACCCACATCTATACATTGTATGGTTGGAGAATCGGCTACATTGACCCAGGAACGATAATCGAAAGCACAATAATGGAAAGGAAGACAGATGTTTTCTTAACAGCTTTCTGTAGACTACGTTAAACTTTATAAACTTCATAAACTTATAGCATCAATCTATAAATGAACCAGTTTTTGCTGGTTTTGTGTTTTATTGGCCAAACACTATGTTTTAACCTCATGCTTTATTCCTATTTAATTTTCTCAAAGTGATCAATGTCGAATTCCTGTGTCCTTCCTGAATGGTTTTGACGATATATTGTGTTTTATGATTATGACACCCAACTGTCAATGCCATTGGCTTTGATGAAAAATAAGTTATGAGTAACAAAATAGTACGTTTATTGATTGTCCGATTTTTCTTAATGCCGTTCGTATTGTATTGTATACGGTATACAAAAATATCAACGTAAGAATTAAAAACAAGTTTCTTACGATACGATTACGATACTATTAACCGATGATTAACGTAACGGTACAGATAACTGTGCGGTTCACGTTACATACTAAATAGTAAAACACGGTAATGATATACAACGGGTCAACTGGGCCTACTTACGAACTCGGCTTAGTCAACTTTATGTTAATCGCATTTGTCCAATGTTCAACGTATGTATCAGGTTATGTTTAATCTCTCTGTTTTGAATATGAAATCCAGTCTTAGGTCAATACTAAATATGTATATTGTGATGCATATGAATAACAATAAAATCGCGCAGAGATGAATGGAATACATGCCTTTCATTATAGCCTTTACGTGCTATCAGCCATTTTCCTTTGTATTTCGACATTGTGATACAACATTCTGTAACAGTCTATGGCTTTTTGCATCTTTCTATGCACTCCGTTTCAGTCTTCGTAAGCGCGCGCGTGTTTACACGAACACTATTTCACTGTTCAAGCATCCGAGCCCTACCGTGTCACTATATATTTTGCATCATTACCGGATTCCTAATAAAGTCTCACCAATCCTAAAGTGTAAACTGATAATTTTGCTTTACGAAAAGAAGAAAATACAATCTCGGCTGGAGGGAAATGACAAGATAGACAGCGCGATACAAAGTCTTTTTTTCCAAGAAAAGGGTAAAATTAAAATAAAAAAAACATAAATCAATTCATTACGGTCATTATCACACACACCAAGGCAAGGCAAGCGCTCGTCAGATCGTGTTTCCGCCAAATAGAATTCGAGCGTTGATAAAAACAGTCGTATCAGCTAGTCAGCTGATATTGGGTATTTATTCAATGTGTGAATACTATTATATAATGCATCATTTTTGCTTGATGGTGCTGCTATCAAATTAATGAGAGCAAAATGAAAGGCAATTTATTTCATACTTAATATATTGCTATGTGAGGATATCTTATCAAATTCATAAAAATGACAGAAAAATGACAGAAAAAAAGAAAAAATTCTCGCTAATTACTTGTGTTTTATAATAAAATCAATCCTAAGTCCACTGTACTCTGATAATGTCTGCAATTTGCTAAAATAAAAAAAAAACGATATTATTTTTGAACGTTTCTGAAAAAAAGCAAAGAATTTTAATTAATTACGAGCATTTTGCTACATCTTCAAACGTAACAATACGCTAGAATTTTAATTTGCTGACACGTGGGTCAGGATATTTATTATTATTTTTTATTATTTATATTCATTATGCTTTTTTTCGCTTTAAAGGTGGAATGGTTTTGAATTACATCAAGTTTGGAGCGAGAAACGTGTTTTAAATACATTTAATATGTAACCTTAAGTAATGACTTGACATAAAAATTTGGAAATATTTCTGGTGCTTTCATACTTGTCCAGTAGTTGAGCGGAATGATCTTCTTGTTGTTAAGCAAAATAGGGAGATAATTATATATTTTCTGCAGTAGAATTATCCGGAATGGGAATTGATTCACCTCCAAAACATATCAGTTCACTTATACAGAACGACATTGTAAAGGTCAAATATATTTCATAATCAGTGACAATACGAAGATCTTTCAATCTTCGGAATAAAAAACAACAACAACATCACAAACTTGTAATCGGGATTATGGATTTTTGTTTGTGTATCACTTCTTTCAGATAATGTTGTAAACAATAAAACACTGGGTTTGAACTTCAGTGCAATTACCAGGAGATACCATTCTGTTTCCTTTTGCACCAGCAAAATGTAGGCAGCTACACTGCAAAATGAAAGACAATTTATGTTGTGATACCTGTTGTCCCGGCCGTCAGATAAAGAAAGAGCTCATGATCAAAACAGATGCCATGCAGATGCAGGCTTTGCTGAAATACAACTATGTACCGACGTACAAATATCTCTAAAAAGTGAAATATGTCACACAATCATCAGGTAACAACGTCTGGTATATTTACTGGTCCTCGTATGACTGCAATACATCTACGTAAGGATTTAATTTATGATATGACTTTGGTGGCCAATGCTTTGTATTATAAATACATAATATCGATTTCACAATGAACAAAGGCTATCTTAAAATAGGATGTACTATATAAAAGGTATTGAATTTTGGTGGAATAATAGCTTACATTTACCTATGTTTGCTTTTGATATACCGAACTAAGCTTGCCAGTTATCTCTTTTATTAAATATCAATGAATGTAAGTGCAGCTACTATGATTTTTCTTAAGGTTTACATCATGCAGCGGTAAATGGAAAATCTTGTCGTTACAATGTATTCCCGTATGGAGCGACACTTTCTACGGCGTGTAGCTGTTCAGACTTGAGCATATAGAGAAGGTAGATTACTATATTTATTATAAAGTCAGCAATCATCAGGTCCAATATTACTGATCTGCCACCTGTGATACAAGCAGACGGCATGACGGACGTGACTCGGAGGTCATATGCTCTCCCTGAAATCATCAATGTGTGCAGTTCGCATGGTCACTATCACTGTTGTATAATCATACATAAGAACTTTCTGGGATGAGCCACATCCCATCTTTTTTCATATCGGTTTGTATTTTGGAGTTATTCCGTTTTTGCGTTACTTTTATAAAGAAAGCTTGTATAACCTTCGTCAATCTACGAGAAATATAGTTTCAAAGATGTAAAAACATTTTTATTATTTTTTTATAAAAATGAATTACATGGGCATGTTAGTGTTTTTAGCAAAGTCGGTGCATGAAGTCCAAGTAGCAGCGATAGTAACAAAGCATGGCGACCCTATTTTCATTATACAATTATATTTGTAAAAAGAATTCCACTAGAAAATATGTCGACGTGAAAAACATTTTTTTCCGCAAAAGTTACTCTAGCATACGCTTTTGATATGTTGTTTCAGTTTAGTTTATGTTTGCTAGCTATGTCAAGTAAATAAAGACCCTTTGTTTACAAAACATATACTGAATGCAATAGTTGTAAAATTAGAAGTAACTAATTTTATCATAGTAATCTCAAAACATAAGTGTCGTCGTCACGTTATCTATTAAACACTGATTGTTTGTCCATAGTTTGGGTCAATAGAAACATAACTTTTAGCACTATGGTGTCATCAAAGTTTTAAACAACTTCGGTCAAATCCCGAAATGACCCGATCTGTTGCGTAAGCGTTCGTATTTTCCCATGACTAGCATTTTCTTTTCGTCCGTGACCGTTAATTCGTAAAAATAAAATTGGCTGACTAATGAAGCCGGATTCGAAAGAGAAGAAGGCCAGCCTAGTCTTTTTTGAAAAAGAAAAAAAATAGCATTAATCCGTGGGATTGAAGAGCACACAACTAAAAGTCCCCGCGGGGTCGGAAAAACATCGACGGCACCGTTAACATTGGTGTGTTTAGCGGGAATGCCTGATGGAATTATTGGCTATGATCGAACATGGCTAGATAACGAAAGTAATGATTTAGTTATATTTCTGGTTAATGAGACGAATACACATTATATTTTACTCGTTTTGCAGATTAAAACATTCATACTATAATATCAGATAAGCGAACACCCAGTATTTGGCGACGGAAATAGGTCCATTTCGAAGTGACATATGACTTACGGCAATCATTTAAGTAGTTTAAAAACCATACACGTATGTCGCAATTGATTTGCCTAACGTAATTACATCTAACGTAATTAAATCAGAAACCAATCGCAACATTTTCACCTGGAATAAACAAACCAAGATACTGTGGGTGCCAGGTACCATTGCTGATGAGATACTAAGCTTACGACACATGTACGATTTACCATATGTAATAGTGATACATGACGTTACTTTACGGTACGAACAGCCTGTCAGTTGCGCAGTATTAAAAGTTACGCTACGAAAGGATTCCATAAGGCTACTATATATATATATATATATATAAAACAAAAAACGTTAGATATGTGATTTTTTTCGAAAACTTTTACAATGTGAGGGAATTGACAGAAAGTGCTGTAAATAATTGTATTATGTATGTTCTTGTATCAGATACATACTATTAAATCTATGAGATATAAACTGTCAACAGATGACAGTTTTCCATATACAACGCAATCATATAGTATTCATACACATGACATAAAATGTTTTGATTTAAGATTTAATTTACATTTTTCGAAACAGGATCTGGTTTCGGAATAAATATGTTTGTTTTCGTCTCTATTCTCCTCATCCTATTTTCTGTTTATTTTACACCTGTTTTTTTGCATCTATATTTAGTACCATTTCAAGTCCTTATTTATGTTTTAATTATTAAATATCTAAACCAGGTCTTTCGTAATTAATTCCTTCAGTAAGTGATATTGTTAAAATCGACTAATTTGAGAGGTAAAGGGAAATTGCCTGTCTAAATACAATAGCATGAGATTCCGATTTATTTCTTGATCCTGAATGTTTTGTTGATTTAAAAGGTAGTGTGGAACGAAAGTTCTTGATAACAGCAATGCAGAAAAGCTGTTAACTAGAGCATAAAAAATAAATAGCATATTTCAATATGTTTAAAGTCTTTTCAGTTTTTTATGTTTATAACTACAGGTGCCTGGTCTACTTCGTTGTCGTTTTTTAATTTAAGTCATCATAGAATTTGTCTTTATATAAACTTGATTATAACAATGTCACTATTATTTATATCTTTTTTTGAACTAAAATGTTGTTGCTTATATATTTGTTACCTGCATACGATTGAAGAGAAAGACACTTAATGGACAACACACATGATGTGTACATACATGTATATTCTTTTTTGTCTAGATCAAGTACTGCAAAAAGCGAAGACGTTGTCTTTTTTTTAAGGCAAACATGAAAGTCAGTAAATCATGAAATATGAATATCCGTGTTTATAAGTAATTTATATGTAGACAATTGTAATAAACGATTTGAAATTTCATGGAAATTTCTTGGAAACATGCCATGAGTTTAAAATACTATAGCATATGCAATAAATGAACATTAAATTAACAATCAAATAACAAAGAAAAATAAAACAATTCCAGCCATGGAATCTGTTTCCTGATCATTTTTCCACCAATATCAGAAACCATTATTTAATTTAATAGGATAAAAAATCCTAGTGCAGTTCGGCAGTGTCTGCGATACACCTATTGTAAATAGAAAACACTTTGACATTATTGTCCTTGTTTATCCATGTACTCTTTTTGCATCACGTAACGAAATAATGAAGTAATTGTCTACTGAAAGGGCTGTGTGCTATTTTGCATGGAATCTATTTTCTTGTTTTAAATGTCTAGATATGCTAGTATGTTTTAGAACTGGGATTTTCTAAAAACAAAAAAAACTAAGTATTATATCTTTGTTTCTTGCGCCTTATTTAATTTTGGCTTTTGGTTTTCAATTGCAGTTGTACTGTTTTTACTCTTGCTTCATTTTTAATTGGTATTGTGTGCGCAATTTTATTACTGAGTTTTTTCCTTTTTGCTCTATTGGTCCTGATATGATATAATGATTTGAAATGTATGTTGAACGTTTTATCCAATTGGTTTTCCAATTAATAATGAGTGTCTAAATGTGTACTCGAATAATTTAATATCACGTAGGCCTTATCCCTGTTAATATGGGAATATCTTAAAATATATATGATTAATAAGTGTCTATCTTTTCTTATTATAGACTTTCTAAGCTTTTAAAATAATCTAAAAAAAATACAATTAACACTGATAACCGGGGCAACGTAGGTATACATGATTCAGATGTAGCGCTGCGTTATTTTATATCGAACTACTACTACTAGCGAGACAGAGACAATTGAGCATGCTTAATACCCGGGCATTGAAGCTGTATAATATTAATAAATCAGTAAAACAACACTTGATGTTATCATTATAAAGCAATGTGACCAATTAAACTATGAATGTGCAATGATTTTCCAGGTATAATAGCATTTGTTTTGTCTCAATTAACAGTGCATATTTTGCAAAACGAGTTAGCAACGAATTAATGCCAGTGAGCGATCACTTTTAATAGCAAAAAAGTAAGAAATCGGAAAACATTAAAAGAATCGAAATAGATGAACTTTTTAATTGATTAACAGGTAAATAACATACTAAGCTGATATGCTGTGTAGAATACGCCATGTGAAATTTTTGCGCTCTTTAAAGAACCATAAAGGTAACAAAACTTTAATTAACCATAAAAAAACCGAGGCATAAAAGCCGGTCAATGCTTTGAAAATAAAGAGTGGCGGGATATCTGTAATGTTCACAGCAGGAAAAGGAGGTCAATTAAATTGCCATATTAGGGCGTTTTGTTGCCTATTTCAAACAATTTAATATGAAAGATATGTTGTATCGTTCTATCTGTGATTTCAGAGAATGTGCTCATTTACAGCCTATGTGAGCATTAGGCGAAAGGCCCCACATGCAGCTATTTTCTTCTATGATAATAATTATTAATTTCATCGTTTCAATAGAAGCAATGTTACATGGCCTAAGAGCCGGTCAACATCTCGTGATTGATCACCATGAAGAACATGACTACGTTAATTATCTGGGTCGATGGAATTGATTAGGAATAGGCCACGTTTTTTCTTTCTCTTGTCAGATTTATATCAGTTAGTTGGATATTTATTTATCGAACACGGTTGAGTGTTTTCAGCGTAAACGCGATTGGCCAAGTGTTGCAGAAATAAGCACTGTTTCTGAAGTGGTTTTTGTTTTCACTCGCGACCGAATTGTATTCATTTTCGTTATTGTTACGAAAATGTTCCTTCATAAATTAAATTATCACTTTCGTCTGTAATCTATTTCTCTACGTATGTATGATGTATATGTATCCACGTGCACCTGCAGTAAACAGTGGAAACAGAAACCTGTTGTGTATATTATGAGAATCTTTATAATAGTCTCGCCAAAGTTGTTCACCAAACCTGCGATGCAAAAAGAACATGAAAAATAAGACATTACCGTTTCTTGCGAGTGAAAAGGCATACGGTAACATTAAATACAATGTTTCATAGAATGTGATGTTACTTTAATATTTCTTATTCCTAAGGTAATATACGTCTTACATATATAAGTAGTATCGGCCTACTCTTTATCAGTACATATCGGAGTTAGTTAAACCTGATGCGTTATACATCATTCATGACAAAACTGTGGTATTAGGCTTAAGACAAACATATTTTGTCTGTTGATTTAATGTCATACATGATATGGACTTTCTTCGACAGTTATCCGTGTGATCGTTTACATGGTATACTGTTCTATGTGATTCATGATTAAGGTTTTTAAGAAGATATAAAGTGGATATGATTGCTATGAGTTGTTTTTTTATATATTATTTTACCTCGGCGATGTATGACCTATCAAGTGTCGGTGTTCCGTAAAACCCAAAATACAGAATGCAGATACATTATTTTACCATTAACAACAAATTCACACACTGGACATCAATACACCAATAACCTTTTAAGTGTTGTGGTTTATTTCATACAATGATTTAGGGCAGGTTGAGGTTTGCACTGCAATTGTGGCTTTATTGTGTAATCTTAAGTGACATCACATATACAGTTTCGATTGAAATAGTATGACAAGTTTGAATTGATTCACTATTGTGTTAGTATGATTGTGCTAAAGACATACATTTGACGTTTACACTTGTGTTCAGATTTATATTTGAGTACATTACACAATGAGGTTATTGGAAGTCTTGAATTTTAGCAATACTAATACACCGAACACTTTATTATGACCAGGTCTTTTTACGTGCATGTTTATACTTGTCTCAATAAGTATTTTGTAATCTGGATCATATTCATTTTTGTTTGCTTTTTCCTTTTTTAAATTGTTTTACTTTAGGGACTCAGCGTGTATACATGAAATATAGGGCCAGCTGTAAAATATTTAAGAAACCTGGGTACACTGTGCATATGTTAAAAAAGCAAAGCGATGACCTATATTTAAAATAAATCAGTAATAGAATAGGTACTGACACAAATTATACCATTAAATTAATATTTCATCACGACCCGAAGCTACATATTGTTTTTTTTTCATAAATTTATACTTAATGCAGACTATTAATGTAACTATATTAATTAATGATATAAATTAAAATAATCGAGATACAATGGGCACTTATTTACTTCACCGTTCTCGTACACCCTGTTGTCTTGTTCAAATATAAATTATTTTCTAATAATTGATTGTTCAAACGTTTGCAAACATAACACATCCGCGCAATTGAGCATGTTTAATACCCGGGCATTAAAGCTGTATAATATTAATAAATCAGTAAAGACAACACTTGATGTTATCATTATAAAGCAATGTAACCAATTAAACTATGAATGTGCAATTATTTTCCAGGTATAATAGCATTTGTTTTGTCTCAATTAACAGTGCATATTTTGCAAAACGAGTTAGCAACGAATTACTGCCAGTGAGCGATTATTTTTAATAGCAAAAAAAAAAGTAAGAAATCGAAAAATATTAAAAGATTCGAAATAGATGAACTTTTTAATTGATAAACAGGTAAATAACATACTAATCTGATATCTTATGCTGTGTAGAATACGCCATGTAAAATTTTTGCGCTCTTTAAAGAACCATAAAGGTATCAAAACTTTGATTAACCATAAAAAGTGAGGCATAAAAGCCGGTCAATGTTTTGAAAATAAAGAGTGGCGGGATATCTGTAATGTTCACAGCAGGAAAAGCAGGTCAATTAAATTGCCATATTAGGGCGTTTTGTTGCCTATTTCATACAATTTAATATGAAAGATATGTTGTATCGTTCTATCTGTGATTTCAGAGAATGTGCTTATTTACAGCCTATGTGAGCATTAGGCGAAAGTCCCCACGTACAGCTATTTTCTTCTATGATAATAATTATTAATTTCATCGTTTCAATAGAAGCAATGTTACATGGCCTAAGAGCCGGTCAACATCTCGTGATTGATCACCATGAAGAATATGACTACGTTAATTATCTGGGTCGATGGAATTGATTAGGAATAGGCCACGTTTTTTCTTTCTCTTGTCAGATTTATATCAGTTAGTTGGATATTTATTTATCGAACACGGTTGAGTGTTTTCAGCGTAAACGCGATTGGCCAAGTGTTGCAGAAATAAGCACTGTTTCTGAAGTGGTTTTTGTTTTCAATCGCGACCGAATTGTATTCATTTTCGTTATTGTTACGAAAATGTTCCTTCATAAATTAAATTATTACTTTCGTCTGTAATCTATTTCTCTACGTATGTATGATGTTTATGTATCCACGTGCACCTGCAGTAAACAATGGAAACAGAAACCTGTTGTGTATATTATGAGAATCTATATAATAGTCTCGCCAAAGTTGTTCACCAAACCTGCGATGCAAAAAGCACATGGAAAATAAAACATTAGCGTTTCTTGCGATTGAAACTGCATATGGTAACATTAAACACACTGTTTCATAGAATGTGATGTTGCTTTAATATTTCTTATTCCGAAGGATTAATACGGCTTACATATATAAGTAGTATCGGCCTACTCTTTCTCAGTACATATCGGAGTTAGTTAAACGTGATGCGTTATACATCATTCATGACAAAACTGTGGTATAAAGCTTAAGACAAACATATTTTGTCTGTTGATTTAATGTCATACATGATATGTACTTTCTTCGACAGTTATCCGTGTGATCGTTTACATGGTATACTGTTGTATGTGATTCATGATTAAGGTTTTTAAGAAGATATAAAGTAGATATGATTGCTATGAGTTCTTGTTTTATATTTTATTTTACCTCGGCGACGTATGACCTATCAAGTGTCGGTGTTCCGTAAAACCCAAAATACAGAATGCAGATACATTATTTTACCATTAACAACAAATTCACACACTGGACATCAATACACCAATAACCTTCTAAGTGTTGTGGTTTATTTCATACAATGATTTAGGACAGGTTGAGGTTTGCACTGCAATTGTGGCTTTATTGTGTAATCTTAAGTGACATTACATATACAGTTTCGATTGAAATATTATGACAAGTTTGAATCGATTCACTATTGTGTTAGTATGATTGTGCTAAGGACATACATTTGACGTTTAAACTTGTGTTCAGATTTATATTTGAGTACATTACACAATGAGGTTATTAAAAGTCTTGAATTTTAGCAATACTAATACACCGAACACTTTATTATGACCAGGTCTTTTTACGTGCATGTTTATACTTGTCTCAATAAGTATTTTGTAATCTCGATGGATCATATTCATTTTTGTTTGCTTTTTCCTTTTTTAAATTGTTTTATTTTAGGGACTCAACGTGTATACATGAATAATCGGGCCAGCTGTAAAACTATTTAAGAAACGTGGGTACACTGTGTATATGTTAAAAAAGCAAAGCGATGACCTATATTTACATTAAATTTGTAATAGAATAGTTACTAACACAAATTATACCATTAAATTAATATTTCATCACGATCCGAAGCTACATATTGTTGTTTTTCATAAATTTATACTTAATGCAGACTAATAATGTAACTATATTAATTAATGATATAAATTAAAATAATCGAGACACAATGGGCACTTATTTACTCCACCGTTCTCGTACACTCTGTTGTCTTGTTCAAATATAAATTGTTTTCTAATAATTGATTGTTCAAACGTTTGCAAACATAACACATCCGCGCATATGTGCGAATCCACGCAACATATGCACAGATGTAGGTAAAAATGTATACCTCAAACTAAAAAAGAAACATCCAAATTACTGACGGGCTTCAATCAATTAAATTAGCAGCTCTCTTCATTGTTGTGAGCGACGTCTTTCTCTTGATATAATGAAGCAATATGGCAAGTACCACTTCTTTTGAATTTACTCAACAAATTTGCGCCTGTTTTACCAGATTACCATCCTGCGCGTTTACAATAACATTAATCATTTATCTCGACAAAGGAATAACAATCAGATGTCTAGGGAGTTATCTGAGGCAGGCGTTAGCCTTGTGGATATCAGAATTTCCAATATTCGCCCTCTGCCTATCTTTTCGATCCGTTATTGGCTGCCATCAACGTGTGGCAACAGCGCGCGGATCTCCTGCTATCATAGCACTCGAGATTGGAGAGTCATTCGTTACCTTCTTACCAAAGTGGTAAGAGGCGGTTTTTTTTCGAAAACAAATCCTGGGAATTACTTTCAAAGAAGACATGGATATTAAACGTTCTTTAACGTAAGGAGCATTTCTTATTGTTGCATTAAGTGGTTTTATTAGTGGTCGAAAGTTGAAAATTTTAATTTTCATGTAAATGGAATACAACTTTTGCAGAAAACTCCTAAACAGCAGGTAACCTTAGAAATAAATAATGTATACAAATAAGGTGATTACGCTAATGTAAGATTAAAAGTTTCTTTTCTTACAAAAAGTTAATTTAAATTTCCTTTCCATCCTAAGTAAAGTGTGTCTGAATTTCATGTTATTTCATTTTTCTTAATTTGACAACAGTTTAAGTATTTAATAATTGTCTCGTGACATGAAAAAATATAAGTAATAAAATGCAGGTTTTCATAGCAGGGACCATTTATTTGATTTACTATATGTAAATTTAAACGCTTATTATGCTGTTGTTCAAACAAATTGTTTTGATTTGCTTATGGAACTTCGTTTATGCTTGCATAAATGCATTCATCTATGTTGAAGACATATTTATTATACTCTACGGTGCAAGAAATATTAATTATTTCATTTGTATAATATTTACTTATTTTATACTAAACACATACATAACTACATAATAGTATTATGTTACTTTCGGCAATACTTTTAAAACTGTTTTATAAGTATACCCCAATACGAAATAACTCGCTTTATAGAAACGAGTGTCGCCCTTAAAAAGGCGATACTTAGAATTTTGACCGTAGATATCAATCTTATCATCAATCACATACCTCTTTAATGTCGCAACATTTTAGACTGATCATGATCATCTAAAGATCGATTGAGTTTTTATCTTCGTTTAATAACGGGGGTTTATTTTCTAATTCAGCTGCGTGCTTCTCGCTGCGTTAGTTAGTAAACGGCGCGTGAAGTTTAATTGACACAAGTTCATGGAGGCCTGTAGTTAATTGATTACTGTCTCTCTGTAATCAAACATTTGAGCGAAATATCTTTGGTTTTAAAACAAGTAATATCATGTGATGATACGACTACTATCGCCATAGGAATTTTGCGTTTTACATATGAAGTAAACAAAGACAGACATCGGTAGTCCAAACCTTTTACATTTTAGAATAAAGGTACACTTTGAAAATAATATGAACGATCGATGCACTACTTAAGTAACCAATTAAACTAACATTTTGAAATAAATAATTAATAAGCTTGTTTTTCATTTTCGTATGGATACTAATGGTTGAACTCTAGGTTTGTGCTGTAATGCCGACAACAGAATCAAAACAAACATTCAGGTTATAGTTAGTTTAACTGCTTAGTTTGGCCATTATAATAACGTATTATTATTATATTACTCTTCTTTTCCTCTCGATACACCAAGTATTGTTAATCAGTGAAATATTACTTTAATATGAAAATTGTAACTTCGGCTTTTTCGGTAAATTGATTAAATCAAGAAAGTATTTTTTAATTGAGAAAAGGAAAAATACACAAAACAAGTGTCCATTCAAGTCCTGCTGACTGTGAACATTGTCTGTGTAAAATAGGAACTAAATAGGAACTTTCACTGAAATCATAATTATTACGTATGGGGCGTTATTGATTGTTATATCGTATGCCATATTTTATAAAAATTATTGCGTAAAATATTTCATAAACTGTTGTTTCAAGAAAACAAAACTGATAACCATACTAGAACTCCTTAGAAGGTTAGTTGCACATCTATAATAGAACACTTGAATTATTTAAGACCAAAGTCAACTTTTTCCCTTTTAATTGCAAATATTAATAGCATATCATGGCACTGAAGGAGTACCGAAAAAAGCGTTTGTACAAGTCAGTTTTGTTTATTTCTAGGAAAAACATATACATATTAAGTTGGTGTGAGTGCAATCATGCTTTAAAATTATAGCGGTATTTCCCGTTTAGGCAAATCACACCATTACTCAATAATTAAAAGAATTTAAAGATTTGTTCTTAAAGATTGAGCCAAATTTTTACAATTAACTATATACACATTTTTTATCAGTAACACTCAGCCTTTCCTAATTTTGACACCTATATGCAATATGATAAGCTATACAATGAGACTAAATGCACATCGATATCTATTCTTCGTCTTAACATATGCTGTTTATCCACTTTTATTGTTTCAGACTTTACACTTCATGCCCGAAGCGTATAATAAGAAGCAGCAATTTGAAGCTGTGAAACGAGAGCTTACAAACGTAGTCATGGGAAAAATGGAAAATTTGACCTCGATGGAAATATTATTTAACCAGAGCTCTGTATACGACGACATGGGCAATGGAAGCGCACACTATGGCGAAGTGTCGTTTACCAAAGCCGTTTCGACGTTTTTGTATACTTATGTTTTACCCGTAATTGTCTTCGTGGGACTATTTGGCAACTTGATATCCATCTACCTGATTTTGGCAGACAGACAGATGCGCAATGTCTCATCTAGCACACATCTACTGGCCGTGCTGCTCTCAGACACCGGCATGCTTTTCTGTCTGTTCTTGGTCTGGATGGAAGCACTCGGCTTCCGTTTCAACCATCATCCAGCAATCTGCAGGATTAACGTCTATCTCACCTACGTGTGTGGATTTTTGTCTATATGGTACGTATAATCAATAGGAAAGGCTATCACAGGTATCTACGATCATAAGTTCAAATCTACTCTATCTCGAGAAAATGCTCTTTATCTTTAAACAGAAATGTTTTCTATCAACAGTTAATAATGAAGATATAAAATGAAAAGGCTGTCAATACTGGATTGGTGAATTTTTAGTATTTTAAGATTGTATGTACAGTATGTAAGAATTTAAATTGATAAATTATGTTTTCTTTTGCTAACAGCTCGGCCAACACGAATCAAACGGCAAGACCATTTTTATATAACTTGCACACTATGTTCACTTTAAAACATGAAGCAAAACTACTTAGAAGGTTAGGTGCACATTCAGTGATACATTTTTTTTTTCAATAAGGGTATTCCCAACGCATTTTTTTTTTAAATAAATATGTGCACAGTCGTTCATCAAACCGATTTGTGTCGAATATTTGTTTTACTTTAAGATCGGGAATAAACTTGTATAGTTGACGTAATTTTACACATCGAACTGTAATAGTAATAGTTTTACAATTGTAATATGTGCATTTGAACGTGCAGATTTGGTAATAATGTTGATCCTACGAACTAAAGACCATTTCATATTAAGAAGTCAAGGTAAAGGTAAAGGTAAATATCTCCAAAGAATGGAAATAGTTTTATTTGATAGGATCACAAAACATACATTTAGTTTGCCATGATATTTGCGAAAACACCAGAAAATTATAAAATGTCATTTGACCGGTTAATGTGTTTCGTTTAATATGTTTCAAGAGAAACATACGATGCAATATTGCTGAATATAAATAATTTCATCTTCGCATGTTATAACCTGTTAAATAATTTACTGGCAAGTTAACAAACCACAAGGGGAAAACAGTTTTTTTTTTTTAAAAATATATATATTTACATGATGAGCAGCTTCTTTCATTTTCTTAAAATGTATAATTGTTCTGTGATCGATTTTCCAATGCGCTGTAATACTAAATGTGAACAGAGTAGGTTACATGCCAGATCTGTGTATTTCAATGCAAAAGGAAAGCTCTAGGACCTTAAAATTCATTTAAACATATGAAATATATCATTGCAAACATTATAATTGATACAGAGAACTGTACACATAATGGTTTTGTTAAAGTATGCAAATACACAACAATATACTCTTGGCAAGTTAACCGCAAGAGGAAAACAGTTTTAACATTTGATATAGATTTTATATTATTTTGTTTTCACTCACAAGCCTGGATGAGTATATTATACCTTTTTATACTGAAATTGTCGGGCTCAGATCTCTTACAAGAGTAATGTTTTCTACATGTCATACAGGGTAGAAATATATTTCGTGCCGGGTCTTTAGATTTTCAGCGTCAAAGAAGAAAATATTTCGTGTCTTTTTGTTTCCTTAAAACAATTGAAGAACAAAAACAGTGTGGGTGATAAACATGTTAAAATTAATGTAGTCTTTTTTGAAATTTATAAAGATTCAATGTCACCGCCATTAAGGACTCTTAGCTCTAAATCAAAGCTTGTGAAATAAGTAATGTACATAATTTGTAAATAAACTGAGGTGATGTATGATTTATTGTAGGCGGGTATGTCAATATAATATATTTACCCAGTTTAGGCTTAAAGGATATGTTTATTCTACTAAAATTTGTAAAAGTGCCTTTTTAAGGAATAAGTAAACTCAAAATATTATCTGTTAACAATTTTAGGGGAAGCGCGTTGCTATTGAGTATCATTTAGAATTAAACTTTAGTATAAGACACACTTACGAAGCATGTTACTTGATTGGTTTGACAAAAGCTATCAAAAACGTAATTAATCCTTTCCAAAGCCAGCACCTTTAAGTCTGATTTCCATTTTTTTCTGTTTCTGCTTTCTGTGCTTTATTAAATATTACCGATCTCTTGGTAGCCGATCGATTTATTGCAGAGTTTGATAAAACGTGTATAAAGTATTTTGGTTTATGTCGCAAAACATAAAATAATTTCGCCACATTGTTTTATTGTTTAAGCCTTTGCATATACCAGAGGCGAATATTTAATCAGACTTAGCACAAAGTTTATATTAGAAATTTATTCCCCCCCCCCCCTACAAAAAAACAAACACACAAACAACAACAACAACAACCATAAAACCCAAGAACAAAACAACAACAACAAAGAAAAACAAACAAACAGCAACAACAAAAACAACAAAACTACATAAATGTTTCGTCCAGTTTTGAAACATTTTAACCCTTACTTTCACTGTCTTAATTTTGGAGTTGCAACATTATATTCGCTCTATCTTAAGCAAAACCTATATATTTATAAAGATAATATATTTATGACAATGCATTCTTATATATTTTGTAGTAAAGTATAGTCTTCAATGTTTTAAGTATTGCCATATATATATATATATATATATATATATATATATATATATATATATATATATATATATATATATATATATATATATAATGTTACTTAATACGAATCTTATTTTAAAGGTGGAGTATATTTATAATTTAATTTATCTTTAATATGAAACATTGTTCTCATTGTAAATGTTCTAGAGTAATACGATCTGAGAGAGGGAGAGAGAGACACACACAAAGAGAGAGAGAGAGAGAGAGAGAGAGAGAGAGAGAGAGGGAGAGAGAGAGAGAAAGAGAGAGAAAGAGAGAAACCACCACCACCACCATTTTAATATATGAAATTGTCAACATTGATATAACTAAATTGAGCCGTATTATTTTCCAACCAATTTCTTATATCACAGATGTACACACTAACAACATTACCAAAATGCTTTTAATATTTGAGGGACGCTACTATCGACGCAAAGTTTGCTTGGCATATATTATATTATATACTTATTACATAATTGATGAACATGAACAAAACCCGCTACATTCTATACCCCTTTTTCGTCAAATACACATACATGGTTCATTTAGTTTTTCTGATAATTTAAGACAATTGGTGATATGTGTTACATTATTCCCAGGACAATTATACTGAACCATTTGTAGATGTTTTTTAAAGAAAATGGCCAACATAATCCTATTTGAAAGAAATCTTTTCAGAGTGTCCTCTATTATGTTTCTAGAAGAAACTTGGTGTACTATTTTCCGGAGTAACCCTATACACGATATTAAAATAGGCTGTCTACATCTTCTTTGAAATGCAAAACCAATAAAATTGAAATAACAATGAAGCTGTTACTCCCCAGCCGAACATATTGTCCTGGTCTTTAACATACGAAAAAGTATTTCTCATAAAGGGAATTCTCTCAGTTATCATAATGAATAAAATATATTTGGTGCAAATATGCTAAGAACGAGAACATTTTGAATATTTCAAGATTTTTTGTGTGTTTCTCTTAGTAAGCAAAACATATTTTGTTCATTTTCATTTGCGTTCGTAGATTTATATACATATATATGTTAGTGTGTGTGTCTCTGTGTGTCTGTGTGTGTGAGTCTCTGTGTGTGTCTCTGTGTGACTGTATATGTGTGTGTGTGTGTGCGTGTGTATGTGTGTGTATCTAATATGCTGATACCTTATATTTATGTATGATACATACATCATACAATACTTGCTTACTTGATCGGTATAAATAGTATAGTCGTAAACTTTAAAGATAGTGCTACGGTATCTCGTCTTTTATATACGTAATTTTGACACGTTGTATAACACTCGCTTTAGTACAAAGCTATACATAAATAAGTTTACTTTATAGTAAATAGTTGAAAAAATATCTATGCATTTATTGTATTGCATTTACCGTCGAGATAGATCAGAGAGTGTTATAATAACAAAGTGGGAATTAAAGCATTAATATTTGTAAATCTATATATGATTATTGCTGGAATAGTTTGATAACCAATAGAGTGAGTTTTGTTTTGCCTCTGTCTAAACCATAGTGGTAAACCATTTAAAATGACGATTCCGTTGCAAAAAAAACAACAACACAATGCTACCCCCACCCCCGCAATAAGAAGAACAAAAAATGGTTAATCAAGACGAAAATCCAGTTCCGTAGTTGTGTCAACGGTGCAGCGATATTTCTTTTTTATTATGGCTTTAGAAGCTTTCTACCTTATATTCTACTTTCATCTTTCCAGGTACGTGGTTTGCATCACAGTCGAGACATTTATCACAATCTGTCATCCGACGAAGATCAAACAAATGTGTACGTTGTTTCGTGCCAGGATCGTATCAATAGTCTTGCTACTAACAGCGTCACTCCTGTACATCGTAGTTCCAATAATAACCAAGGTAATATTCTTATACACAGGCAACCAATGATATATATCAATATGATTTTCTAGCAAATCAAAGAAAGATTTTGACTTAGTTAAGCTGTCTTTTTATGTAAGATAAAAATGTTTTTCTTTCATTTATCTTATCTCACGTTTACTAATAAAAAGAAGAGAAAGAATGCTTATTGCAAACATCATGTTAATAAATACGTGATTTGATATTGCACCTATTATTTGTCTGATGGCAGTCGTATTGACCAATGGCCGAATAATTTTGTTAATTAACTACATGCACTTATAACATTTCACATTTAATATTTAATTATAGCAAAGAACAACTGTAAAATAACATTTTTTTAGCCGTTTTTTTTTAAATGCTACATTTTGTAATAAATATTTGTCAGTAGGACTGTTGTACAACAAAATGTCAGACTCTCTACTGTGATTCCTGCAAATAACACATTCGGTTAAACGCTACCAATTCACGCCGTCAATGTTTGAAAACTAAGTATATTTTGTTTCATAAATTTATGCAACCTGTCGGCATCTACACATAGACCGAGTTAAAACAAAATAGCTGCCATTTCCCAGAGCTTCTTGCTGAAATCTATATCACCTTTTGGACCGGGGCCAGATGCCTTTTATTGGACTAATAACCTATAGTGAAATAGATATTGGCACTTTTTAAAGCAGACCGTCATGTTATGGAACGTTGCATGTGCTCATTATTAGGACAAATAACGTACAGTTATTTAAAACTAATTATTATTAGGCAAACTTTAGCCGTCTTATATTGGATCTATTTTATCTATATAAGGCGACTGCAAGAACGACATTTGGATCGTTATGTCACAGGGCAAGACTTTGCTTAACCTAATTCATAATGAATTTCTCTTTACCTAATCACCAGTCGTGTTTCCACGTAATGTCATTAATGTAATTGCCATTGAATAACTGTTTTTTTTTTAAAGAATTAAAATTCTGATTCGTGCATCGTAAATATTAAAAACATATTAAAATTCGCTTATTTGATCAAATTACTTGCTTGCGTTTCAGGTTCAATACATGTATACCGGAAACTATACTATGGTTGCCTACTGTTTGACACTTTCGGAGTACGCCGCAGTAATGTCCGTCGTATCTTACATCGATACAGTTCTGACGCTAATCGTGCCACTGGGCCTGCTTATCGTGCTACTTACGTTGATCTTGCTAGCCATAATAAGGTCTATACGTAACAAAAAGAAGCGCTCCATCAAGAAGACAACCGAGAACGGAGGATGTGGCCCTTCAACAGGTCAGCTTCCACAGGTTCGAGTGGCCAAAATGCTGTTCATCCTGTCATGCAGCGTGCTCGTCTTGAACATGCCGAGTCACGTAATGCGTGTTGCGATGTTGATCCTTGGTATGGAGATCCTCCAGGAAACAGAGTCAATAATATTCTTAGTGTTCCTTTTGATCAGCTATTGCTCGTTTTCGGCAAAGTTTTTCATCTGCATGGCGTGCAGTCAGAATTTCAGGAAGTTATTTGCTAACCACTTGGGCGTATGTACAAGGACTCGAGAATATACGAGCGTTCCCCAACAGACAATGATTACTGAGACAGCAACGTAAATCTTTTTTTGAATAGTATTGTGTTGCCTTAATAATCTGTATCTGTATACTGTATTGCTTTCCAACCTTAACTTGTTCCCCGCTTGTGATTTGTTTTAATACGTTACCTTTGAAACTATGAAGGCTTTTAATTGTGTTAAATATTATAAATATATTGTAGATGTATATTAATGTATGAAAAATAATATTAAATGATGTTATAACTGTGTCTTAATCGTCACCAACATATTTGTGTTTCTGTAACCTAATAAAGTGCTTAACACTATTGTTATATATTTTTGTATGGTAACTCATTTATATTCGTAGAAAAGGTGAATTTTCATTTAAGATCTCACTAAATTCTTTCGACAGTTTTAACGATTACATGTCAGTATACTTCTTGATGAAACTGTGTGTTTAAATGGTCCATACCTTATTTCAAGGACTTGGGGGGAATGTTTTGATTGCACAATGTCAACTTGCCAGGTCCTCTTGTCATTTGATACCGATTTTCTTAGAGATATATACCAACATACTTATTGCTCGCTTGTTAAATTCATCTTATGGTAGATAATATATGTAATATGTAATAAATGTTGTCAATAAAATTGCATTATATTTTGTAAGAAAGTTTCCCTCAGTAATCAGATAATTGTTATGTTTGTTATTTTAATTCAAGTTTATTCGTATATTGTTTTTATCTTAAAACTATAATTCATGACAATTAACACTTTTAAAGTAAAGGAAACAAAAACGGCTATTGCTACATTATAATTAGTGTACATTGTTTAAACACAAGAAAACTATGTTTAAACAGTTCATGCTGAACATACTCTTGATACTGCTTCAATACACCTTCTTTTCATTAACATTACGACCGCAGTGAATCACAACAAGTTCATTATGACTTTATTATGACCGACTGAAATACGAACTCAGTTAGAATATTTTAAAATTAATTGTTGTCAAAACATCGGTCATGTTAAAACGGCCATGATTATTGATTTAGTAATGGAGATAGCATCGACAGTCTGTCTCCTTAATATTTGTCTTGTGTGCGTTCAAAGCATTATGTATTTTATTGCACTTGCTGTCACAGGCACACACCAAAACATCATTGATTGTTACAAATGTGTATGAAATATTGCAAGAACCGCAAAATCTTTTCTATTATTTATTATTGTGCCAGAAAAACAAAAACCAACCAACCAACAAACAAAGAAATATGATAAGGTCATAGGAGTTTTACATCATATATTCAAAATTTATTGACATAGAACTACGACAAAGTTTACACATGCAAGTTTAAAAAAGATAAAACAATAAACAAAGTATAACACATCAGGAAAAACATAATGCTTAACACGGTCTGCCAATAAAAAACATATGAACCCGGTTAACAGTGCTCTAAGATACACTTGTTTAAAGGGTTGTAAAGAAAACAAAACATATAAAATAAAACAAACAACCAATGAGTTATACAATGGGCTAAGTAATGAATTTATATGACTTTATGACAAATGGTACTAAATTGCGGCAGGAAAATGCAATAAATACGTGTGTACCATTAGATTTTTAAAAAAAAGGTTTGTTTAGTTTAACAATTAGCAGATGGCCTGGATTTCACTATTGCTTTCAGGGTAATTTTGTAAAATATTGTTAAATATGTTAATCATAATACTTATAAAGTCTGCAATAATCATTAAAACTGTACGGGCTAAATTATATTCATAATATCTTAAAACGTCGGTTGTATATGCTGATAAAAGCCTATGTTACCCTTTATGATTGTGTTGATGTTATTAAGAATTGTAATAGTGACTAAATTGAATCCTGACCAAAGATCTCTCACATTATTCCGCATTGTATTCAGGATTATTTCCAAATTTTAACAACATTTCACCTCAACCTAAGTTTGGCGAATTTTTATGTACTAGGTAGACGTCCTCAAATCTGACCTTTAAATAGTCTCATACATGTCAAATTTGGATTAATAAAAATAAAGAAAACAAGTAATGTCATTTGTTTACAACATTTTTATTAGAGTTTACTTTTCTAAATAAATTACCCCAAAAACATATAAAAAAACACAGTTCTTTCCTTCTTTGCTTGAAATTTGCCTTTTTTGACGAATCTTTCTTGCTGACCGCGATTCCTTGTCGTCATTTTTGAGTGAAGAAATTGATTTTATTGGATAAAATTAGAAAGCTTAAGTCGGCGATTTTATTCTCGGAAGGCCGAGTGTTGACGTAAATGATCGAACATGTAAAATCGTAAAACGATTGATACCGACATTACGCGAATATTCATGAGATTGATTACACAACTAATACTTTAATACAATGGACGTGTGACAAAACCCAATGTCACTATCCCAAGTCTTTGGGGACAAACAGAAGACCTATGATCATGATGATCATGATGATATTTTGTTACTGAGATTTTTTTTAGTCTTCAATCGGCTCTTTTAATGTTGCAACATTGTACGAAAAGATATATATGCATTATACCTTCACATGCATTTATTCTCTAATTAAGTTGCGTGCTACTTGTTAAAATGGTTCTAGTACAGTTTAAGTGACCATGGTTCTTGGGTCTTTCGTTTATTGATTACTTTACCCCAAATAAATGCTGAAACGAAAAGAAAACATACCATAGTTTTTGCAAGAAAGTTTATACCAAAACTTTTTTTGATAAATGCAAACCATATTTTCGACAAATTCAACAGTAGATAACGAATTGTTAAACTGTTATCTTATACGATTATTCAGGTGTAAATTAATAATATATAAAATTTGATAATTGTTGATGATGATGTTACTGATGATACTACTACTACAATTATTACTACTACCATTATTATACATCGATTAGACATTATACAAACTTTAAAAAACAAACAAACACGACATTATGTTTGCTTTAAATAAAACAGTACACCAGTTAATAAATAGAAACGTCTACAAAATAAAATTGCATAACACGGTGGCATAATAATTTGCGCTTGAACATCTTGTTGTAGATGGAAATACTTTTCAACCACCAATCTTACCTACAAGCTTGGATTTGTGTGTAATTAGAAGCTACGTGCATGATATAACAACTGATGTACTTGTTCTTTATTTAAATGCAATCTGGACTATCTGCAATGTTATATATTCACGTGAATGAGTTTAACCAAAACTAGCAGTCCTGCTTAATAGGCCATGTTTTTAAAATAAAAATACTAAAATGCGTTTGTGTATAAGGAAATGCATCTTAAACACGACTTAAAAATCATCAACAACCACAACATAAAGCATAATACATTTTATTTCACTCAAAATGTGTTTAAGTTGAAGCCAAATTTGTTTGGTAATGAAAATGTTAAGATGCCAATTGCGCAGCTAATACACATTTACAAATGAACTATATTGGTAGAGCGTCGGCTTTAGGTAAGGAAGACTCGAGATCGAACCAGGTCCACGACATACTAAAGTCATAGAAAATGGTATAACTCCCCAGACAACGCTGAAACAAATATAAGAGAAACTCCACGCCTGAATGGCCCCGTGTCAGGCTTTTTTTATACATCGCAGCGACCAATTATGATCATTTCAGCGACGCCCAGCTATTTGGTGGTGGAAGACCACACACCAATGTCTGGTTAGAAACACCTGGGCAACGCGTCAGCTGAAAGACCTTTTCGCGTTGAATCCTTCACCACGACCGGTACTCGAACCTATGCGGTGAGAGGCTCAGCAGTAAAATCAGGTACAAATCGACGCCTCATCTACTACGCCTCGCGCGCCCCTCTGTGTTACAAGAATGTGACTAGGTGTGATATCATACCAGATGTTGGCGTCATACTCTACACAGTGAAGGCGGCCCCATATCTGCTTCATCTGGAAACCGGCACCAGATAGCTGAAGCACTGCCGGTGGGACGATGCACCAAATATCCAATGAAAAAATATACATGTTTGTGCAAAGGTTGTGAACATTTCGGCTAACTGTTGCTAAGAATATTTAAAAATGTTGGTCACGCCAACATGTCAACATCAATGACATAGCCAAATCATACTTCAATACAATTTAACCTAAAAAGAAATATCGCTGAAATCCCTGAGTTGAGGTGCAGTTTAAATGCGGATTTCTCTCAATACAGTATGAGGATATAACTGATTTATTTACACACACAGACGTACAGACGAGATCAAAGTGTATTATTTCCAGTCTCTGTAAAATAAGAGTTCTGTGTGAAGATGAAGAATATTAAAACGTATGATAAATAATTAGATATATAACAATTTAATATTTTCCAGGAGGAGTTGTGAATGTAATCTTGAAACATGACTTGTTTACGCTACTTAACGATATGGCTATACATTTTATATCTTGTAGAACAATATATATATAATGCATACAAATAAATTAAAAAAACAGTCTAAGTTAAAATACTAATAATTATTTCTTCTGTTTTAATTTAACATTCTATTGACGTTTAACTAAAACAGGTCTAAAATCATAGCAGCTGCGAAAACTTATTCCATTAAAACGAACAATTAGAATTTACCAAATGATAGAATAGACATTTAAGCTTGATCGCCTTATAGTGTCATTTAATTCGTGTCCGAAAAGTTACCGTAGTCAGAACGTCTCTCCCTTTTGATTATCTGATGTAAGAAAACAATAAATATTCTGATTAATCCCAAGGCGATAATTGTTCAATTGAATTGTGATATATTGCATGTTAATTGAATCTCATTAAACAGTAATTAAAGCACATTTATTGCTACGATTCATGTCTATATATTATAAACAATAACCGACATTGTTCAGACTCTTGACCGTCACTGCACGGTGTTTAACAAAACATTTGGTGGAATGCAAAAATATTAAAACCAGTCTTCAAACACAGACTGCTTGCATAAGCAGAATTTTAATTATGGTTCCATTTGTTTTGCTCCCAGTTCTAGCCCATTAAGGAATAACTACATCAGAAGTTAGACTAGATAAAAATACTTTCATTTCAATATTATCCCATTTTAAATTGTGTTAATACTGTTAATAAAATATTACAAAGTTCACTATAAACCAATTTAAAAAATATGTGAATACTGATTTAATTAAAATTTTCGTTGCTTTTCCTTACTTACGCCTATAATTCGCGTTGTTTGCATGAGGCAGCAAAGATACCAACCACTTGCAGAGCAGTGGAGCAATAGATTCGTGGGATGAAGGTAATGCATTATGAAAACAACACATTACTCTGATCACGCAACACCAGTTTGTTAAAAGATATGTACAGAAACACTTAGCATATATTTATTAGGAAACCGTTATGCTGTTTCTTTGATTTGATGATCCGTTTTGGAAGTTTGACATTGAATGCAATATATACTGTGCTAAAACAATTTGACCTCAATCATTTCACGATTTAGATCATTGAAGCTACGTTCATTTTATAAAGCAAACAAATTGAACTATATTGCGGAATGTTTTCATTTCAACAACAGTCACTAACAGTCACTGTGTGATGTTTTTCATTTCTCTGTGAAAATAAGCGCATATATTGTAACTCAGTTTTCAATAGGGATACTTGAGCAACCTCATCTATTATGACCAATCATCTAAGTCTTTTGAAGTGAGCAATTATTGATGGCGGAGGATAACGTATATTTTCTGTACATTGATATAATCGAGGCTGTTACTGTACTCAACAATACAACGGAATTTAGCAATTTATGTTTCTGATACATTTCATCATTGGCAGTACGCGATCGCAAACTGAGATCCACTACAAACACAGCAATCAACGACCGTTGCATTGACATTTACCAATAATGAATCAAACATGTTTATGATATTTATTTCCATCCAGTATCAGCAGCCCGTGACAATACGCCTTTTAAACAATATTATGGAATCATTGACATCTGTTGGTGTGATGAAACATGCGTTTGTGCATGATTCACGAAGTTCAGAAAGAGGTGCTAGATGCAAATGTTTGCATTATTATTGATAAGATTACTGCGTCTATTGGTAGACACAGCCATTGCATTATCGGAAGACATTTACAATGATAATGCTTGGTTTGTTTGTTCGTTTGTTGGGTTTATCGTTCCAGCAACAGTATTTCAGTGTCCACCTGAAGCAGATATAGTGCTTCCTTCACTGTGAACAGCATACCATGGACACCTGGCATGATACTATAACCAGTCACATTATCTTGAAACCGGACCAACCAGTTGTGGAACTTCCCTTATTTTTTTTCCTTGAGCGTCAGCATGGGAGTTACCCTTTTACCATTTCAACGACTTTGGTATGTCGCGGCACGGAATCGAACCCGGAGCCTCCCGTACCTGGAAAGACATGGTTTATGTAATGTGCATTGGTGTTGTTCTTGTGATACAACACGACATTGAACAATATCAGATACATATAAATGTATGTTAAACTATCCGAGTAAAATGCTTCAGCGGTTGCATTTTAAAGAGTGCTCAATTTGTTTGTTTATTTTTTATACCCGTTTCCTGAAAGTAATGGCGATATTGATCTATTATCGTTTGGTAAGGAACCTTACTCAAATTACTTACATTTTTAATATGTTTATCCTCTTGTGTGTATGCCTGGCTATATGGTTATTATATATTTATTTTTTTCCAGCTGTTTACTAGGGGAGTCACTCAGACTGAAGCATGCACACAAAATGGTATCTTGCTGTATGAAATAAGCAGGGATAAACAAAGAAAACATGAATGACATTTCTTAAATAAAGTCAGATATAAAAAAAGAAAAAACAAAACAAACAAAAACACCCCACGGGACATGTATACTATATTACTTTCATTCGAAAAAGTGAAATCACTTATCTAAGTGTGCGCTATACAATACAATATTTACTATTATTTCTTTTGAAATACAACCCTTTATCTGAAATATGGAGTGAAGATTTTCATTGTTTCACGACAAAGAATAATTGCATGTATCTAACTGTATAATAATGATTTTAAACGGTATGTCTTCATCACATTCTAGGTTGCATGTAGAATAGTGTTCGTGTCAGTTGGCGGTCTCATTAATAGTTTGTCGTTGATTTTCAATATATGCTAAGTCCACTTCAATTATTGTCACTACATTGGTCGATAATTTACTTGCCAGCTGATACATGTACCCTGTTAATTGTTTGAACGTTCAACAGTCTTAGAAATAACAAAGCCTCAATTGCTAGTAGTGATAAAGTCTGATACTAACATGATTTGCAGGTATAAAATAATGTAATGAATAACTCAAACCGGCATATTTTTCATTTGGTTAAAACAACAGTACATCGAAAATAACGACAACAATAAGTTGATGCGTTAAGGTTATACTAAAGGCGTAGTGTTTCGGGTATTGGAGTTGTACTTTAAACTTTATTCTAAGGACCGATTGGTAAGCACTGTGGCTGTGAACTATTGCATTGTACATACTCAATTGACTAAATCATTAATAACAGAAGAAACTGTACATCTGCATTCCATCAAGAAAAACAAATACGAGTACAATAATTGTTTACCATTGACGAACAGTATCTGACCTGATACCCAACCATTACACAGTATCATATGTCACGCTAGTAAATAATCCCGTTATATGTTTAGGCGATAATTGGACTGCGGACATTGCACTTCATGCAATTTGGAATTGGCGTAGCTCGTATCTACAACTAAACATAGTTAATTACTCAGAAATATTAGCGAGTCAACGATTCCACAACTCATACTTTAATAACGCTTTTTTCCGAGTGAATTAGTTGAATACAATGAGATCTGATGCCAAACTATAAAGACAAAAAGCGATTTCCCCACAGCTTTGCCCCTTTTGATTGAATTTTAATATAAATGTTTTTTTGAGTTTAGTACGCAGAAGATCTTAAAAAATTATTCGATTTTCTCTAATATTTCCACTGTGGTATTTTTACGATACACTGTTTCTTCACCAATCAATGTCTCTTATGCCTCAATTGTCAGAGTGTTGGTAAATTAAGAGTAGCAATAATATAGTTTCGTGGTGTAGGAATTGGTACTTTGATTCATATTAACTAGGCAGCAATTACAAATCTGAAGCATATGGCAGATTTGCCTTGCGGTTTGCATGGCACAGTAACTAAGTTTCAAGCTTTAAAAATGTAATTATTCCGATGCATACAATAGGCACCTGGCAAATACTTGCAATCCCATTTTATAAGAGCAAATATTCTTGATATATTTTTGAATGTTTTGAAATATGTCGGCACGCACCGGGCACTTTCACAATCATTGCAAGTATAATTTACATTTTTAACAATATAAACAAATATTTAGTTGATACATAAACTTCCAACAGAGGTTGAACATTAGAAACAGCGTTAACTAAGGTAAATCTACTAATAAGTTGACTGTTGACAGGTCAACAGCCTGACCCAACATAGTTGCTTTCATACAAACATCAAAGTGTCCATATTTATAATTTAACGTATACCTTCCCTGACAAGAGCATTTCAATGAACTGTATTTTGCCACCAAGACATGCTCACGAAAATAATAAATCCATTTTAATTGAAGCGACATTTTATTCATGTATTTCCAGATATACTTTATATAGTCTTTTTTTGATATCCTTACTGTCGATACACAATGTATCTACACATATCTGTATTCAGGTTAGGTACATGTAAAGTCCAGATTGAAGGGTACGTTTACCGTTTGAGGCAAATTCGCACATGAGCAAAAGATTCAATAAGTAAGTTTTAACTGTATTATAGGATGCCATCTAGAAGTGGTTTGCTTTGGTCTAAATTGTTTGTTTGTTTGTTTGTTTGTTGCTGTGTTCTGTTACATCGCACCGACACAATTATGGTCATATTGGCAACGTCCAGCTAATTATTGATGCTGAAAGATCAGAGACCTGTCTATGGGTAGAACCACCGGCGCAGCGCATGTTAGCTAGAAAACATCCAAACATGAAAGTTCTCACCCCAAATGGAACTTAGCCCAAGCGACTCTAACCGCTCGGCCAAGGGCGCCATCTCCGACACCCCAAAAAGGTCCAAATTGTAGCGAAGTTATAAGATTCTGGTTGTTGAAGTTTTTAACATTTCCAAGCTTCAAAATGATTGATAATGTTCTTTAAATCAAGCCATATTTTTTCTGGAAAAAATAAATTTTCATACACAAAAGCAACTTAAAAGCAAAGCGTGTGTTTAATACTTTGACTATCTGACTGAGTCTCAATAGACGTCTATTAAATAGACTTGTTTTATCTACCACACGAAACAAAATGCCAAAAGGAGCATATCTGAAGCAAACATAAAATGTCATTTACAGTGAACTTCAGAACTTATTTAACGATCTGACAAAAGAAAATATAAAATGCACGCTGGGATAAATCTTGGTAAAAGGATCTTTTATTTAATATGTATATACACTTTTAATGTGTCTAGTTATTGAAGAAGTTTACAAAATGCCCTTTATTCATTCTACACCTCGCTGAGATAAAGATGACAAAGATATTCGTTTTCAAAAATATGGGTAGAACCACCGGCGCAGCGCATGTTAGCTGGAAAACATCCAAACATGAAAGTTCTCACCCCAAATGGAACTTAGCCCAAGCGACTCTAACCGCTCGGCCAAGGGCGCCATCTCCGACACCCCAAAAAGGTCCAAATTGTAGCGAAGTTATAAGATTCTGGTTGTTGAAGTTTTTAACATTTCCAAGCTTCAAAATGATTGATAATGTTCTTTAAATCAAGCCATATTTTTTCTGGAAAAAATAAATTTTCATACACAAAAGCAACTTAAAAGCAAAGCGTGTGTTTAATACTTTGACTATCTGACTGAGTCTCAATAGACGTCTATTAAATAGACTTGTTTTATCTACCACACGAAACAAAATGCCAAAAGGAGCATATCTAAAGCAAACATAAAATGTCATTTACAGTGAACTTCAGAACTTATTTAACGATCTGACAAAAGAAAATATAAAATGCACGCTGGGATAAATCTTGGTAAAAGGATCTTTTATTTAATATGTATATACACTTTTAATGTGTCTAGTTATTGAAGAAGTTTACAAAATGCCCTTTATTCATTCTACACCTCGCTGAGATAAAGATGACAAAGATATTCGTTTTCAAAAATGCATTGCAGTTAAACAATGTGATTTTTTTAAAGTTAAATTTAGACATTTAGGCATATTAAATATATGTTTTATAAAGAAGACGTGTAATTTAAAACATTTAAAACAATCTTTGTTAAAACCATTATTATTTCCATTACAGGTGTATGAATATTTTTTCTTTTATAAAACAAAATACTAGCATGATCCTTATTTTGTGTCAAGACATTTTATTAACGTAATATAATAAAGTTTAAAATATTTGATATGTTGATTAAATAAAATAATTACACTATGTTCATTGTAATGATTGAGATAACAATTTATGACAAGGTAGTACCACAACCTGTCTGCAAAAACATTAAAACATTTAAACACGTTCTTTTATCAATAATAAATTAACAGTTGATCTTGATCATATTGCTTCACTTGTAGATAACTGCTCCTTCGCATGCTGGTCTTATAAAACCCTACGTTTAATTAGATATTTATATAAAATTGGAATGACAAGAACCGTAATACAGGACCAAGCTGTTTCCTGCTGATACATGTATCCGAATAGCTAATCAGAAGCCCAAAATGTCCTAACATAACTTGATTTATCTAGTCAGTGTTAATTTTGGCTGGCTCGTGTTTGTTATATACAACGCTCATAATATTCTTACATTTCCAGATAAGATAATTTAGACTGACACGTTGTTATTTAGGAAATTGTACTTGTAATGCACTGAGATATGATTAGTCGTATTCATCGGAAATATGTCCGTGCCGGTTAGGACACCGAGTTAGTTAAATGCGACAATGAAACAACCGACGGTGTACGCATATAGTTATAATGGAATGTCTACCAAGGGCTCCGAATATGGCGGAACATATAAATGAGATTGAGTGAAAATATATAGGACATCTATCATGATGATCACGGCTTTCTATCCATCCTTTATCAGACGAGAGACATGTCCCAGCTTTATGACTTTGGAAATATACAGTTGCTGCTGAGAGGTGTTGCTTTGCAGATGTCATCATTGGCAACTTAAAATACCTTATATAAAACATTGATTTATTGAAAAAAATTATTTTCAAATAATATCAAACGTGTAGTAGACATTCTTTACTTAATATTTATTAAAATATATTTCAAAGAAAAGCATTCAAGCATACGCAGTCTTAATTTAATTACTAAATATCCGTATTCGTGGAATTAGGTGAGTCTTTCATAAAACAGAAGTTAATTAAGGAAACTGAGTAGTTGTGAACTGAGCACGAACATATGAATGTAGATAAATGCTTCAGCATGTATTCATCATAAATTCGTAGAAGACGCCCCCCCCCTCACCCATATACGTGACTAGAAACATGCCTTTACTGCATATGTAATTCTACCACTACCAAAACTTTAACCAATTTCAGTACTTCCATATTCTTATTTATCTTAACATTAAAGTGTCAAAACTTAACTTATCTGTCCAAAGTTTTGTTCAATCCGTTCTTCCAGAGCTCTCCATCCTTCACGGTCCATAATGATGAATAATTTCTACACATTGAATACCAACTTATCACTAATACACCAAAACAGTAGATCTTCTTCCGCTTGAGTAAACTTTTAATCATCATATGCTCCCGTTTGTTTGCGCGTTATGCATTGTAAAAACATATGTTTGTGAGTTAAATGTTTGTCTACAAACAGCATTTGCTATCTTGTATTTTTGACACGAATTTTAAAACTCCCTCAACTATGTCAGTTTATACCACGTATTCAATTTGATAACATATTGAAGATATACGATACACCTAGCGCATATACCTAGCTATTAAATATTGTAAATACTAGTTATTTATAAATATATTTATGTAAATATTGCACTTTTGGATGCGAATACTTGATCTACTCTTTTTGTGTTTTTAAGTGTGAATGTATGTAACAGTAATACTAAATGGTGTTATAACTTTTGTCCCCCATCCGTCATATTTTGTACTGTGCATGTATATGTTATTATGTATTGGCGCATCGGTCGAACGACCTTCTGGCGACCTTCTGGCTGAATGGCATAAACTTTTCATTGTTTGGAAACTTTTCATACATACCAGGTCGAGAAAGCATACACGTTACTGTTATTTTGAACCTTCCATGTGATTGGTTATCGCCATTTGCAGACAGGTTCTGTCCTGCAGAAATGGAACAAATAAACGCTCTCTCTCGCTCAAACGGAAAATGATGATTGATATTTTATTAACAACTGTTACTGAGTGTTCAATTTGTTGTATCGATTCTTACATACCTGGGGTTTTTAATACTAGACCCATAGTCTTTAATATGTATTGCAATACCACTGCGAAATAATATATTGTTCTGCTAAAATCCCAGTCAATATTGCGATACGTATACGAACGTCCAATTGTTTACATTGTGTTAATAACTCCAAACCATTTTACGCTACGGTGCTTCCGTATAAAGTGAATGAAAGAAATCACGTACTTCTCTAGAAGTGTGAGATATATTTGAATGTTAAACTGGTTAGAAATAATCCGTCATTCAAAAAGTAAATATGAGAAGTCTAATGGCTTAGGTAGTATTCTCGACTATACATGTAAACCTTGGTCAAATGCTAACATTGATTTACACCATATGTTTACATTCATACATAATGGTGTGTATTTATATTGCATAGCAACTTAAGTAATAACATGGTTTGTATAAGTTTGTCTAGCAGATATACTCTTGTGGTTTAATATCCATGACAATACGAGCGAATCCATGAAAATATGTTGCCTTTTTCTAATTGTCTGTTCTGTTACGTAAATGTGATATGTGGTGCTCTTGTGGTTTCTGCCAAACAGTTGTCGGGGATCTTTCTCCACTAGTGTTTAGATGAACGTTTACCATTATGGTGACTGTGCTATGCAACCAAATCGAAGAAACAAATGTATTGTTCATTTGTTTGTTTCGATGAAATTATAAGGCGCTGTAGAAATTGTACAGACGTTGTATTTCGGCTGTTGTATATACCCAGTCTGTGACCATTGGTATATTTCTCACATTCAGACCAATTTCAATAAATGAAAAGTGAAAAATGCATGCGTAAATAAAGTGAATTTGCAGGATGAAAGTGAACAAGGCAGCATGCTGGGTAAAATCTAGGCTTTATCCAGAAAGCGCATCTAAATTACGTTTGCCAGTAACGCAATTATGTGAGCAAGGGAACGCCTAGGTGAGAGCAATTCAATGTGTGTGTACTTCATCACGGAATCTTTTGGCATTTCAACAATGAACCCTCGAAGGAACTTAATGGTAAAACGTATAAACAATTTACAAACATACACCAGTATATCGTATGGGTAACACAATAAACAGTACTGCCACATAAGTTTAACTTTAAAAATAAGAATATTAGTTTGCACGCTCAGAAAAGAAAAAAAGAACAGTGCTCACATACATGAAGTTGATGCACCTTTCATCCATTTTGTGAAGCTTTACTTCAACACTAAGCACACAGTCTTCGAACAAGAATCGTATTCTGATTTTATCAAATGAAGTCTAAAATGTTTTCAAGTATAATAAATATCGGATGGCAGTCACGTGATATATTAACACACGCTTGTCGTACTGAGAAATTTAAATAACACCACATTTATTATTAACCATTTAAATGTATTACAGGTAACTGGCCCATCAATAGCTTGTGACAATTAAATTACAGGAAAGCGTCGCTTAGGTTATATTGTACAGTTCAAAATTGAAGTTAAACGTTGCAGTTCACAGATTGACATAGCACTGGAATAGGATGAAAGTGGAAGATCTGCGAATATTCATTTAACTTCTTGAAATATTTCTAAATATGTTAACATAACAAAAGTGTCTGTTATAATGAATTTCAGGCAATAATAGAAGCGCCTGCAAGGAAGAAAACATGTATGGACTAAGAGTAGCAAATATGTAGCAATAAGGCAAGCATATCTTGCTCAGGTTATATTTTAATACAAAACAGATTATAGGGGCCAAAGACACAAGCACATATTTATCTACTATTTCCATTTATTTTAGGTTATTACAGTTTATTTAATATATGTATGCTGATAAAGCCTTACGGTTCCTAAAAAGATATCTAAGATGCACACTTTTGGTTTTATTGTCATTTTTTCCCTTACTTTAAAACCCAATACTGCAAAAGAAACACACATGCTGACTACGTTCACATATGAGGTATTAATATATTTACAAATCGTTTGAGGAGTTTTTTTTACAAATTAGTCCTTGTTTTGTCGTTTAAGCCTTTTTATTATGCTTTTTCGTAGGGTGAGGGTTATGGTGCTGATGATTATGATGGCGATGATGACGATGACAAATGATGATAATGCTGCTGATGATAATGACGACGACGGCGACGAAGACAATAAATTTTCAATCACACATTTGAATATATTCAGATAGCCTGGAGGTTGTAATCATGTACTGTTTTGCTTCACCAGCTCAATGCCCATTTACTTTGGATAATGTTCAAGCAGCTTGTTAATCAAAGGTCCGGGGTGAATATGTATGATTACAAAGCATGCGATAATAAATACTAATATGTTTGAAGATGCAACTAAGAAAGTGGCATACTCTGACTTTCAACATCCACAGACGTATATTAATATTGTAATGTTAAGGTGACAAGTTCTATTCCCGCTTTGAACAGTTAAGCATTTTATTAATCGACAATGCACGTAAAAACATTAGCCGCCCTTCATTGACAAATGTTCAGAACTTATCTTGTGAAATGAAAATGACCGCGTTATATTTTGTAAATATATAAAAACTTGCTTTTAATGCCGAAACTCAGGGTCGCATGTTTAAAAATAGCTGTATACTGCCCCTCAGTGTCGTGATTGATAGGACATAGTTTTTCCTAAATAATACATTCCCAAAACAGAAATGCAATGTAAACACACCGTCTTCAGCAAACTAAAATACATCCTTTAGATAAACGAAATGAAATAAAAGCAGCAAAAGCCACACTTTCCAATACCTTAATTAACATGGTTCAAAAATTAAATGATTTAACAAACATGAAAAAGACAGCAAGTCATTCATAATCACTTTTTGACGACTATAATGAGAGATGCATTTTGTCGTGGACATTTCTAACATATATCATGTTTCTTTCCTGACTACCTTATGGCATAATCTTGCGCAAAAGTACAAGAAGAATTCATATAATTTTATGTCAACGGCGTTCATGACGAAGGTTATGCCCAGGTTGAATTTGTTATGCACGCGGCATTAGATTGCACGAACTTTTACATGTCAAGTAATGTTATCACGAATGTCTTAATTCCAAACTTTACAAAATAAAAAAATCAATATCGCGAACATGAACGGGTCAAACTGTATACAAATCTCATAAAAAAGACACATTGTAAAACATCTGAATTACTTTCGAAATTACATACGAATACTAACATAGCAAGTACGGAAAATCGATGCTAGACGTGAGGAAAATGTCCATGAAGAAAGATAAACAGATTTAAAGACTTTCTTTACACTTACGTACATACACGTCTTGCCGTTGAAATCCGATAATGTATTGCGCAATTAACAAAAATTTGTACAAATCTAATACATACTGTCCTTATATGAAGATATGGCATGCAAAGCTCTGAACAAATGGTACAATTGTAACATTAGTCACATATTTATAAAGGGAAAATCTGAATCTTTCTCGACGGTTCGGCCATTAAATAACACGAAATTACATTACACTGAATGCTAACAATAACGAAAATATAATAAGCAAGCGAAGCCTGAGTCAAACTTTTTTGACAAAGGCCGGAGTACTAAAATTACGAAAACAGACTGGTAATAATACGGCTGTGTTTTACAACTAGACACTTTGATGAAACCTTAGTCTGACACTGAACTTGACTTTGAAACTGGGTGGTGTAACAATGTTTTATATTAATCAGTTCCGATTGAAACCACAATAGAGCTTTGGATACTGAATAACATGTAAACAACACGAACACAAAATAATGTTTACATTGTCCTTAAAATACCCTGCCCCACTTTGTACAAAAGCTTGACTGCAGATAATTTTGGAATTTTGCCTTAAAGGGGACGATTCTGGTAATTAAACTAGGTACAGACTGCGTGCTAGAATTCTTAGTAATACAAAACTGTTGATGTCTTAAAGGTATTATCCGACATATTGCCTCTATCAAATATATATATAATAATATCGAACCACTTTTTTTGAAGAGGGTAGGGGGGGGGGGGGGGGCATTTGGCAGCAATCTTTTATACAAACAATACTTAAGTCTTTATAAATACGATTCTAAACACTTACTGAATTGTTAGATAGGACTAATCGCAAAAAAAAGAAAATAACATCGTTTTGATTGTGTATTCTTTCCAACTGCATCAACAGCTCGATAGCGGTCCCTGCTGAAAATAGATACCGACGTCAGCACGGATTACCAGGATGACTATGTAAAAAAATCTCAAAAGTTAGATATCACCTGGTTTTCTAAGTTTAAAAATAGCTATCTTTGCAACGTGGTTCGGAAAGGATATACCTGTTTGCCTTGACGCGTGGTGATTTATATTCGACTGTTCACGCAGATCTAGGACATCAATGAACAGCATTTTCATAGAACACTGAATTATCTCGTTATTTGATAAAATAAACCTTGTTCAAAACTATCGGATAACACCTTTGAAGGACCCTCCGAAGATGTGCGAATATTGTATAAATGAAATTTACTGTTGAGTTAGATAATTGCCTTATATTGATGTGATGTTGACAAACTGAATTATCACACTTATTAACATATTAAAAAATCTTGTTACTACTTATTAAGGTGAATAAGTAGGCTTTGAAAGGTTTAATACATTGCCTATAAAAATGCCAATAAAAAGTTCTTCTATTTGATTTAATTTTATAGAATATCATGTTATTAAATGCCCTTCCAACATTAGAAAAGGATGATGATGCCGTCACTTCCTGTGAGTGTTCATGTCTCATTTTAAATCAAACATATGTCCAATATTTGTAGGTAATTTTTCCTTAGCATCTTATAGTAATTTAGTCTGGATTAGCAGCTTACGAATTTGAATACTAATATTGTATTGCATGTGGGTTTAAAAAGATCCAAGAATTCTGACCTTGTTTTAGATACGTTATGACGTCTTATGTTAAGAAAAGTATTTCAAAAATGTCTACTACTAAAATGCAAGTCTATCGTAACCATACATTTGTATCAGGAAAGTATTGCAGAACTCGGTATCTGAACAGCGCATGTTTTTATGGAGAACTAGTTTGTTTTAAATATTTTCTTAGAAAAGACATGAAACATATTGTGAATTACTGTTTACTGCGTGTATCTTATAAACGTGTCAAATGAATGACATTGAATTATCTGATGACATATCATATACAATATAGAGAACATCATCCACTTTTATCTGATTATCTATACACCCCCATGAACAGATATGATATCTCGGTATAATCTGCTAATATTACATCGATGCGGCGTGATTGTAATTGTTATATAAATGAGTGGAGTGTTGTACTCATGCTTGAGACGAACCATGTGTTCTTTAAACACACCTGCTTACAAGCTTGATTGTATTGACATCAACTAAATACAATGAAAATCATTTTATTTTCGGATCCATAACGAAAGTCAAGTGCGTTACTTTAGAAACAAAAACACGATAAATACATATTAAACCATATTCTTGAATCAGTTTTCGATAAACAACATTGAGTAAAATGGTGTTTTCTGTTTGGCTGGTCTCTATACAAAATCAATCGGTTTTGTTTACAATTTAATATAATATGATCTTCAAACAAGGTACTTCAGTAATGATCGTCATCTATTATGACCGATCACCTAGAACACTGCAAGAGAACAGCAACTAAAACTGGAGAATATAGGAACCATCGCTTTATCGCTTCCTTATATTGATTTCAGATAGATACATATTTTATTTTATCATATGGCTTCTGACGCATCAATACACAAGTAAAACGTGACATAAAATTATATAATGGCAACAAAACAACTAACTTATGCCAATGATGGTTTTGAAGCAATTCATCATTGCTGGAACACGATTACGAACTATGATTCAGTAAACACACCAATCTATTACAGTTACATCGAAAGTTATCATTACTAATATTCACTTATTTACGATTTGTTGTTCCGTCTAGTAATTACCGGGTTCTTACAATACTTCTTTTTAGGGATATCGTGGACACCGTGACATCTGCCATGTACCAATGCTTGTTGCCGTGCAATATGACGTACTGAAAGGGTGCTTAATGTATAACTGTTGAATGATTGTTCATGAGCACACGGCGTTTATTGTCAGAGGCAGCCGTTACCATATTGGAAGCAATTCACGATTAAAAATCTTACGTCGTTCTTTTGAAAAAGACACGCCTCTGTACAATATTATATAATTACAAAATGTTTATGTTAATCGATCATCCGAGTAAAATTTTATACTATATAGCAGTTGCTATCTAAATAGTGCTCAAATTGTTTGCATTTAACATATTTGTAACATGCACCTTTTTTCTCTTCCATCCATGTTTTTCTACATTGGTAGATGACGTTGAACACAGTTTATTTCCGTCAGAGGAGTGCATGAGCTAATAACGAAACTCAATTACTATTACAGCTAAAGTTGGTTAATTACATGTGTATGCATGACTGTGGTCATGGACCGAAACACTCAAACAACCATTTTGTTTATGTTTAATTTCCCAGGGAACAACGTAACATCAGTTTCATATTTATTATTAAGATTATATTTAGGGCGTAGTGTTGTGACAAATTGTAATTGTAATTTTAACTGCAGACGCTCTGGGCCTTGTGAACATTTGCATTGTGCATGCTGAATTTATCATATTCAACAGTACACGAGTGTTCTTATGTATTTTAAAATAAACACATTCGATTACAATACCATTTCCGAACAGTATCTGATTCGATACCCTTTTTGCAATGAATAAAAGGTGGGATGCCCATACGTGAGTATATTCACTCATACGAGTCTTATAACAAGTTATTTCTTTTGGCGGTAATATCGTTTTTATACATTTTGAAATTGTAGCTAGTTTGTCTGCTGAAAATGATACACTACGCATAAATCTCAGTGAATCAACCATATCACAACACCAATTCAACCAAGATTGTTGCAAGTCCTTATGCTGCCTAATGTGTTATTTAATGTTTTGTTTGTTTAAAATACATTGAAAGTGACTGAATATGACAAATATTGCGACGTCCATCCATTTTGATGGAGGAAGACTCCAAACATAAGACTTGTTAGGACGACTGCAGATCAGCTGTAAGATCTTCCCACATTAGGGCCTTCGGCCCGAATGGGACTTGAACCCACGCGGAAAGATGCTAAGAGGTCAGAAAGTTACAAGTAGGCGATTCTACCACTACGCCACGCCCCCCCCACCACTCCCAAAAATACAACAACAAAACTTTCAAAGTTCCCTACTACCATGGGTTTTTTTTGTCTTTTTACTGGAAATTCTATTTAAATGTTTTCTGCTTTAGTCTAAAGAAGATGTAAGGGATGTTTCGTAGTTTCTCTATCATAACCGTTGTCGTTCTTTTGGGCATTACATTCACAAACCATTATCCGTGTTGCCTCGTTTGTCAGAGAGCTGACATATTAATGGCAAAAACGTATAGTTTCATGGTTCTTTAAACATAAAAACACACTAAACTTGTAACAATAAATGAACGCGACAACTTTGCTTTCAGGAGGAATCACACAGAAAACACATCAATCAAGCTTTCAAAAGTGTAATTAAAACATACTATCGATGCATCTTGAGTTCAGTGAGCTGA
This sequence comes from Sinonovacula constricta, assembly GCA_007844125.1. Lineage (NCBI taxonomy): Eukaryota > Metazoa > Mollusca > Bivalvia > Cardiida > Solecurtidae > Sinonovacula > Sinonovacula constricta. The sequence goes on from CM017563.1 coordinate 22,524,154, forward strand.
AATATTTTTTGCAAATCTTATTGTGTAGTAAATGAACATTTTGAAACCACAGACCTCTCAGTCTTAAAACTGGCCGTTCTTGTTATTATTTGTTCTACTATTTTTCTGCTGCAGTAATTAGAAATAAATAGCATACTCTCTTCAACGACAAATGATGATTGAGTATTTATTAACGGCTGTTATTGGAAGATCAATATGAAGTATCAATCTTTAAGCACCTGAGCTTATTAATACTAACCCACGGCATTTATTATTACAATAACACTGTAATATAACATATTCTGCCAAAGTAACTTTCAGTACTGCTTTCCTTATACAAATTGCTTAAACTGTGAAACTTCAAACCATTCAATGCTACGGTCTCCTTAATATACTGGCTGGTTGCATTGTTTCCTTTTGATGAAATTGTAATTGCAAACAAACCCGTATATTTCATATTTTCGAATATAAGTTAAACAAATAAAATATCAGACCCATTTATTGTCGTGATTTAGGAGGGTGGGAAGACTGTACAACTTTTATGTGTACTCGATAGACATATTAACAAGGAGATATGGAGATGCAATGGCAATCACGTCTAAGACAAAATTTGAATTTGATTTTCAAAGTTTGAAATGTGTCGGCGCGCTGGTAAAAAGCGACAAAAGCAATAATTATAACATCAACAACAACAACAACACAAACAGCAAAAAACAACACTTCTTTCCGCGACATTTGTTCAAACAAGGTCATAGAATAAATAATGAAACAATCGTCATATTGATTTGGCGCAAAATATACAGTGGATAGCTGTTTAAAGGTATTGGGAGTGGGGGACATGATCAAAGCTTAAAAGTAAAAAGGACATAACCTGAAACTTTAAAATGTATGTTACGTTCAATCGCAGGCAATTCAATGTTAAAAACAATATGATCAATAATAATGTAATCAAGAGGCTCGCAACATTGATATCAATTTAATAAACATATAAAAGTAAACATATATGAAAATCTGAAAATGAAGACAAAGTGCCGATAATTATTACAATTACCAAAGCAAGTGCATACTGTGCTGCTTGAGCAATTAAATGTCAGCACAGATGCCATGTCTGGCTAATTACCAAAGCTTTATACATATCTTTGTAAACTGTGATACTAAACCGTAACCATTAAACGCTGCGGTCTCCTTAATATAATGGCTGGTTCCGTTATTTCACTCTGATGGAGTTTTAATGGAAAACAAACCCATACAATTCCTATTTGCGAATATAAATTAAATATAATATCAGACACATTAAATGTAGTGATTTAGGAGGGTAAGACAGCTTACACATCACTGTTACGTGTACTCGATAGACAGATTATTAAGGAGACACGCAGATGCAATGGCAACCAGAGATTTGACTTTGGACTTTGAATTTATTTAAAACATAAAAAGACGACTTACCCGGCAGCATAAGGAGGCATGCTTAGCAAAGTTTCAAACGCGTTGATTAACATCATTCATTTAAATTCGTAGGGTGTTTTTTTAAATTAAATTAAATGAATGATATTGTTTTGTACTAGTTTGTGTAGTAGGAATACTTTTTGCTCTTTTTGTGTGTTAAGTCTCATCATTGTGGTTATGTCCAATATTCATTTACCCTGTTTACCTTTGGCAAAAGTTAGTTTACATTTAATTATCTGTGGTGATTTTGATAGGGCCTTTTTCTTATTTACATCCTGGTCAAACCAAAGACTTTAAAGTTTGTAGTAGTGGTTTCCCTCGTAGCGCTCGGGGCTATGGGGACATCATTTCGCCTGACTCGTCAGTGTCAGTTTAATGGACCGGCCGTCACTGGTCACCTCATAAGTGCCCCTGTGCTATAATGATAGAAATGTCGCATCACAGTATCGGCAAAAAAGCCGGCCAATACCTCCCCATCCCTATCTGTATGTATAAGCATGTTTTTCAAAGCTGAATGTCTGTTACATGTATGTAATTTGCAATGATGTAGTAGTTTTATCCATACATTTTTCTGCGGTCTTCCTACACTAGTATTGGGCTGGGCGTTAACCATTAGTGAGTATATATAACAAAAACGAAGAGGCATGTATTTAAATAAGTGACATTAAAAGGCACTGTCAACTTTATACACCTATCCCTCTATTGCCCTCTGTCGTATTTCGTCAGATATGTATGTATGTCTAGTACAGTATATATGAATATTAGAACATCTCCCACATCAACAACAGTTTCAGTAAAAAAAACGTAAATACATTTTCAAGCGTCACTATGACTGTATTAGCAGGATAAATGTTCAAAAGGGAAGCAAATGGAATATATTCTAGAGTTAAGAGCAATGTCATCGGTATAGCTTTACTTATAAACGCGATCATGTTAAGAAGAGGACGCCTACATGTATGTGAGAGCACACATGACCGTAATTACTTCATCGTTGTAACTGCTAGCATTTAAACATTGAAATCTCGAATGACATTATTAATGTATTTCATAAACCACTGACAACGAAACTACGCACATACGCATACGGTGTATGGGTGATATGAACTCAATACTGTCACATAAGTTGGACTTGAAAGCACCCAAACGTTTTTGTTGACATGTATAGACAAGAATGAAATTCTCACAGAGTTGTGTGCACATTGAATGATTCGTTGAATTGTGAACGGTTATGGTAAAAAAATAAATATATAGTTTCAAGCAAGAACAAGTTCCATAATCAATCTGCTGATTCTTTAATAAATTGTAAATATTATAAAATGTAGCTGATATCAAAGGGAATCATCTATACATTAAAACATGCTTAGATTACTGAGAAAATAAACAGGGCATGTAAAACGATCATCGTTGAAATAATTTTAACATTTTCCCCTTTGCTATTTTAGGTCATATTTAAAGTTCAATAATTGTAGTTATGGAATGCATTGTAAAGCTTCAACGAAAGCATTGAAATAAAATGTGAGTGTACGGTAGTGTAATAAATCTCGAAAAATGCAAATTAGAAAGACGTACAGCACACTTGAAAGTAAACAACTCAGTGAATCTTCATTCAACGTCTCCCAAGAAAATATCTCTAGAGATGTAAACTGCAAACTTGTCAGTTATATTGAATTTCTGGCACTAATAGAAGCGTCTGCAGAATGTATGAGAGAAGAGTAACAAATAGGTAGCAATAATGTTAGAAAATTCCAGTTTTTTCAGACAAAATTCAATCTATGGAGCTTTAATACAAGCGCAGTCTTCTAATGTGCTGTGCAGTCTCCGAAGACAAAGTGTTGCCCACAGAATGTTTTTAACAATGGTAGAAAGTTCTTGAAACAAATTTGGTAACATTTAATAATTTGACATATAAATGGGCAAGATGTGTTGACTTTCGATTTAATTCGTCGTGTTTTACGTTGTAGCGATTTACTTTTAGGGTATACTGCCACAGACTGGTCTAAGACAATGTTGTTGTCTTTCTTTAATTCAATTGCAGGCTTTAAAAATCGTAGTGTTCAAGTCATGATGTTTTAATGTCTACTGTATGGTTGATTTTGACCCACGTTAAAGAACCAGTTACGTGAGAATTGCATTCAAAACGTATCGTTTCAGGGTAAATAAGCTAAATGTTACGAAATCTGCTTTCGATTGTTGTGTGTGTGTGTTATTTTAAATCCCGTTTTACATGAAATCGTATTTGAACTTTATATATAATTTATTAAAATGTCATTTAGATGGATAATGCAATGTTGACTGATATAACTTTCAGCATAAACCAACATATAGGAGTCTGGCAACAAATATTAGTTTGCTTAAGTAAACAATTTAGACTAAAATACGAATGCGGTTATTCTAACTTATTTATGTAAAGAAATAATCGAATTCTGAAATATAGTATAAATAACACGTTATGGTTATTTGATGAAATTACCATAATCACACTATACGTATTCTTCGAGTCCATGATACATAAAAAGTTCATGAACTAGTACTAGTTATTTACTTCCGACGACACCTTTGGACACATATTGACATACTATTTACTATCAGTAATCTATTAAACACTGTGACTGAGGTTTCAGTTGTGAAAACTTGCTTGCTGCTGTGAGTGAAACAGCGTACACATTCTGATTGTCAACATTCGAAGTAAGAACAATTAGGAAGAAGAGTAGGAGGTTGGTGTGCATACCAAATTTTTCACAATGTGTTTATTTGTTCATAGACTGTATATCTTGTGGTAATTATTTATTGTTTTGTATAACAAAATCGTGTTACAGCTATCATGATATTGCTTTGTACAAATGGCTGTAACATGAAACTTGAGAATTTGAAGAAAAAAAACAACGTTACTGTGTATACCCAGTATGTCGTAAACTACTAATATTAATTCCCTAAATAAGTTAATATAATTTTAATATAATTTTAACATGATAAGACAAGTGTTTACTGCAGATAATTCCAGAATCAGGTCATGAGTTGATGCCAGTTAAAAACAACACAACACTTTGAACAGATAAACGTAGGATCTGATACGAGTGTTCATTAGATACTGCAAAATACTAAACCAGTTTGATGAAAAGATGCGAAATCAGGCTCTACCGAGTTTCGTATCATTTTAGACGACGGTTTAATACCAATGCCGTGATGTTTTAAACTGTCAATAACCCATGACCTGATTCTGGAATTATCTCCATTAAACACTTGTCTTATCATGTTAAAATTATATAAACTTATTTCGAGGACAAACTATGATAACTACTGTGTTACCAAAAGTAACGTATGCGTGTTACCTCACGCTCGCGCGGTAAATTATGTGATAAACATGATCCAGCTGTCTAGCAAATGGAAGTATTTTTGGCAGTGAATGTCAACCACTGTTTAATGATGAATAATCATTCCAGAAGAATATTTTAAAACATACTGTGTGCGTTGTGTTAATCGAGTGCAATGTGAAATGTGCGCTGCTGTGTGTTTTACATAGTTAACATTTAGTACAAGCAATTGCATCGGAATGGCATCGGAAATGTCCGTACAATTCCGCCAACCAACAAGACAGGGGATGCTTTTCTAGAATAGTTGTCCTTCTAATGCATATTATACGAGGCGTACGTAAAACCAGTATTCTTTGTTGATAGACATATGTACATTGACACCATCTTGTCATAGAGCTAAATAAATGGAAACAAAATGATTTATCCTTAAAGGCATATCAAAACCTTTATATTAGTGACCCCCACTTATTCACCCACCCAGCATGTGTGGGCATCTGTTTCCTGATAAGCCAGACTGCCACAGTCTGACACGATGTGTCTGTCACACAGGTATTGTTCAAGATCCAAGTGTATGTATGCTATATTTGAGGGTTGAAATAGTCAGTCACAGTTTGTAAAGGAAATAGTTGTGAATATACCAATAAAGCAATACTAAATACCAGACATTATTCTACCAGGTTTTTTTATTTTTTTTTATACAATTAGATATAAATCTTTACTTATTTTCTTTCTTACTTTGTTGGTTGATTTTGTTATTTCTTATACATTTTGTTATTTCTTTCTTTCATTCTTTTAGTTCTCATATACTTTTAATTTATATTTTTAATTTGATTTGTAAAATTTATCATATAAAGCGACATTAAGGTTGCAAATAAATTATGTATTACTAAATACTTTCATTCTCTCAATTCTTCCCTCAACTCATGTTTATGCCAGAAAATCAACACTGTTTTAAAGACTTGATTTTTGTTTGCTATGTCATTATAATATATAATGAAGAAGAAAAACAACACTCATGATTATCCATAAACTATTTGTTAATTTCAATTCAATTATTAAATAGGCACGTTTTACAATGTTAGTAACGTTTCGTTTCATTTCGTAGAGTACAGGATTAACATGAGGAGGTCACTTCTATTTATGCCCCACGTAACTCACAATCTCTTGATTTGGTAGCCATGTTCTACAGCTCTGTAGTACGCATTTCGGCATAAGTTCTCTTCTATGCCATGCTGTTTTGGACTTTCTGACTAGCGACTTCCTCTGCAGGTACCTTGCATCGCTCCAGGCTCCAAAGTTGCTTAGCATAGTCCAGAACCTCTGGTAAAGTCTCTTCCTGGCGGAGGCATTCCATACTTTTGGTGTTTCTAGGTGGTCTGTCCACCAGAATTGACGAAGAGTCCCAGACACAATGAATAGGGTGCAAAAGTATTCCTGGCATTCAGTAGCACCTTTTTCAACGCTGGTTGAAGATGATTCAATGTCACAGTTTTTGTGGTGGAAAAAAGCTGTTATTGCAAGCTTCTGCTCTTCTGTAACATTCAGTCTTATCTCTTCAACAGCCATGATTACAATGCAGCTTCCTTACTGATGATTGTACTGTGTACACATGTATACCCCATGAATGTAATCACAAAATTGATCTCTTTGAAGTGTGTACACAAAGTGCTAATTAGCTTGCAACAGTATGCTTTCCAAGTGTTTTATTTGGGTGTGAGCATGTATGGGTGGTAAAGCAATTAGTGCTAGGACATACTTGCCACTGTACACACTTATGACAGGGGGCAGTGAAGATGAAGTTTATTCAATAAGAGAAATTATGTTGAATAAAATGTAACGAAACCTTTCTAACAAAAGCAATTTAAAAAGTCATTCATTTTCAGAATAATGTCCTATCATTTGATAGAACTCCTTTCTATTTTCTATTTTAGAATGAACAATATTGATCGATTTATTTTACTAAATGGTTTTATTTTCAACTGCGCATGTGCAAGAAACCACAAATTCTGACCTGACCCCCTATCCCCACCCCCACCGCTTGTGATGACAAGTTTAAATATATAAAGACGATTGACAGTTACAGTTACATGGGGTGGATTACAAGTCATTTTGGTAGAACAGATAGAAGCGAGGCGGGAACGTCTAAGTCGGATAGAATCTAGTAAGACGTTTCCATAAACAATAGAAGCCTGCACTCGCTGCTCTTGCTTCGGCTATAGAAACGTCTTAAATGACTCTATCCTTTAAACAATCAATGCATTTAATACAGTATTCATACTTTCTTTTAAATTAAACTTTTTAGCTGCTGAGAGTTACAGTTCTGGAACTGTAACAGTTGTCACACGATACGATGTACGTATGGTGCGATTACGTTCGATGTACGATACCATGTGCGGTTTTTACACGATACCATACACGTTACGGTTCGATACCATACACGATATGCATTACGATAGAAAATCTACACGTTACGATGCGATACGGTGTACGCTTCGATACAACATATTGTACTGTTTCCGTTTACGTCACGTTACACGAAATACCATGGCAAATGCGGCATGTTGTTAAAGTAAAGTTTCAATCAGCCTATTTATACTGTACCAACTCGGTTTAGTCCAAATCGTTCTGCCCCAATCGGCCCACTTCCACCGCATATAGGCGGTAATGTTTTCACACCTTTCAAATGAGACAATACAACTATTTCCGTCTAAATGGTAAAATGTGTAGGCAAATGATAAGTAATTGACGCCAATATGATAGCCTGCTTAAACATTGAACACGTGTGTAAAAATGTACCATGTTAAGACAAATTAATTTAAATCTGTAATTTCCTAACATTCTTACACCACTCTTCTATACACGTATATTTCAATGTTCTAACCCTTTTCCCGCATCCGTATCTGCGTTTTACTGAAGTGAAATTTCACAGCCAGATTATGTGTGCTGGGATCTTCATACATGTATGACATGTCTTCAGACCGGATGCAGGTGTTGTGCACTACAGCTAAATGACCACTGCCCGTCCAATTTGAATAGAAACGTTGTGTCATAAAAGTGGCAATTTGTATGGGGGCTTATAATCGCTCGCGTGAATTGTAGGTGCATGTACCGAATAACCTACATAAATGGACTAGCTGCTAGAAAATAAATAACATCAGAAACATACCATTGTCTCATACTCAACCCTTTTTCAAGCACTATTTAAATAAAAAATTCGGTAAGGAATAGTAGAATATGGGTCAATCAGGAAAAAAACTTAACAAACTAAAAAGATAGAAACAGAGCTATTAAGTAATAATTATATCATTATGAGACAAAATTGGACTAACAACCGACAAATTAACACCTCCACTTAATCCTTTCCATGTAGGAATCAAATCCATTAAAATCCATTAACATTAAAACAAATTTAGAAGTCGTAATCGACGTAATTCATTAGATTATTCCCTTTGTTAAACTCAACTCAAATACTAAGTACTGAGATATCGCTACCTACATCCACATTTACACCGACGGTAGCAAGGATACAAACAAAAATGCTATAGGAGCATGGGTTATTATGATTGAAAATCAACAGAATAAATAAACAAGGCCAAAATAAAACTAAACACTAGACATTCTATATTAAGAACTGTTAATTATAACCCATAAAATGTGTTCAAATAGAACACAATTGCCGATCAACAATAAATATTTACCCCGGCTCTCTTAGTTATTTACAAGCATTTCAGACAATTTATCGAAGGAATAGACAACAACTAATCAAAGAAATATATAGATTAAAATACTAAAATACAAATGTTAAGCAAAATCTCTAATATGAATTTGGAGATTTAAACTTACCATCATAATATAGCCTATGATTAAATACTACTAGGCTCAGACTCGGATCCAGCTACATAGGTGAAGAAAGTAAATACTCCCCCCCCCCCCGCCCCCGACAAAGCAGACCTAATAATAAGCGCTCTTAATCTTTTTTTAGAATAAATGCATTTCATTAAATATTTAATTAATAAAATAGGATAACACCTACATAAACTGAATTATTACAATGTCCATCCGATATCATATCCAAATCAAACAATAACTAAAGTTTCAAAACCCACAAGACACGTGATGGGGCGAAATCTCTTTAAAATCTAAACATTCCTAATAAACCCATTCTCTGATTGGCTGGACCACAATTTGGCGGAAGATTATGACTGCTCTTTGTTTAAAGGCATTACACCTCTAAGAAACTGTTTCTTAAAATTTTCACCATTGAAATGTTTTCTACTCCTGATTAGAGCTGGCACTTTTTGAACTAAAAGTGAACATGAGCTCGGATGATTATGAACAAATAACACATTAGGTTACACACTAGTTACGAGGATGTTTTAAAGTGAAAAAAGTACGGGAAAAGTGTGTGAGTAGTTAAGCTTGGGTTGGTAATTCAGTTAGTTTAGTATATCGTATATAATATATATTTTATTAGAGAATTAAATGTATTTAATATCTTCTAGGTATTAACGTGTTGATTTTTTATTAAATCTGCCTTTTTCCGCTGGTACAATAAGCAAAGACACGTGTGAATAATATAGCCAATCTCTTGCTATTGTGTGCTGCCTTAACCAAAACAACACGGGGTTAAAGTATTTCTCTATGTCACAGTAAGGACAGTTCCTTTTGGTGAAATTGCATTCTTTACCAGGGTAGCTTGATCCTAGTTTTTATTAAAAAACTATTCTAAACTAACGATATTGTGGCAGTAAATATTGAACTTAGAGTCCTACCAACATATCCAAATATCTGACTTTGTGCGTTATTTATTATATTTATTTTATTAATTATAGCTCTTTCTCCATGGCTTGGTTTCACAACCCCCCCCCCCCCCCCCCCCCAGTTTTATAAAAGCATTGAGGGTTTTTTTGACAGGAGATTGTGCAATGATTAGATATTATATCATTTTCTATTGTTACCCCAACGGTATTCTTTTCAGTATCCATACTGACGTCAAGGTACATGCCGATGTGCGCTAGTTATTTTAGGAGAGTATGTAAATGGCTTCATCATCCTAAAAGACTTACAAAGGACCATTTCGTTATAGAGGAAATCGATTTAAGAACAGACCAATTAACACCTCCTTTCAACACGTTAAGGATCAAACCAATTAACATAACGAACGGCTGAAAATCCTACTTCCTTTAAGATTAGTGGTGTCATAAAAGTGTCACCAATTAATTGGAATTAACACACGTGCACGTGATTGGCAGGGCGGGAAAATGTACGGAAATTAAGAAGGCATGATGACAGATGTTTACTGTTATTTATGATTATGATACTAGCCCATTGTTTTGACAAACACATTCACACCTTAAACGTTTGATCACATCACTGGCAGAAGAATAGTTATATTAATTTGTTTGCTACACTTGTGAACGTACTTTTATTGAATTTTCGTCGAGCACTGAATTGCTTTTATTTATTTATTTCAATTCGCATACATGTGTATAAAATTTACGCGTTTAAAATATTTGGCGAAGAGACTATATCATTGTTGATTGTGCCCAGCGATGACATAGGTAAGCTAGCTTTACAATTAACTAACTTGTCGGAATATCACAGATGATTCCACACGGTCCAATCATTTATTAGCAATGTTCATTGTATATGAGCCGTATCATTTGAATCCCATATTTGAGACAAACCTCTTTTCCATAACCTGACATAGAGCTAGATTATGTTATAGCTAGATTTTTTCCAGCTGTATGTTTATTCTAATTACGTCTTACTGCTCTATATTTTCCATAAAAGCGTGGGCAAATAACCAGAATCCTAGTTTTCACGAATATTTTCCTAAACGTCCGTTCATATTCAATCTACGCATATTGTCATTCAAGTAATAAGTTCGAAGGTGTGCTTATATATTAATTTGCTCATCGATAGTATGCATGTACCGGAAATGTAATATATAGTTTAGTTTCTGTTTAGAACCATATACTTCTTTTTGTATTTGTGAAGCATTTATTATGACATTTAAATTTCTTGTGAACTTTTGTATAAGCATGATAATGTCATTAGAAAAATGTCACAATAAATGTATCTTTGTATTAAAGAATAATGAGAAGGCACAGTGCAATTCTCCTAGTGTTACGTTACCAAACTATACGTTCCGTTACGATACCACGGTCTTGTCATAAGCGTTACGTTCCGATACGATACGATGTACCATTTACGATATGGCTCGTTACGTTACTTCACGATAGGCCTATTACGTTACACGATACGTTACGTTACCATACGATACGTTTACGATAGAAATACGCACGATATACGATGTTTTGGACAACTGGTACGGTGCCAGGACTGTACATATGCAAGCACTTAAGTACATATATGGCGGTTGCATCTCTTATAAGCAATAGTTTTGAAAATGTATCCCTTTACTTTAAGTTAACTTTTCCTATAACGGTTATTTCTCGCTCTTAATTTATGTTCTTACTTGTATCCTGTAATAGTCACGTCATGAACAAACACATAGCCGTCCAGCAATAAATAATTGAATGGTGTGTATTATAGTGGTTAAATAATGTTTGACATCGTTAAATGTTGCCAAAAAACAACAACAACAACAACAACTATTTCATCTTTCAGTGAATACATACCGATAACCTTGTTTCGCTCATGTAGTGTTTACTTCTTCAGCCGAATGAAATAAACTTTTAATAATGTTATAACATACGATGGTATGAATACACAAATTACCAACCTTGCTTCAGGATTTTTTTTATCTGGATTGGCTAAGGTAGCATGTCAACTCTGATGTTAAACCTCCAGTCGTCGACCAAGCTCGTGTATTTGTTTGTTTATTAGGTTTATAGTACCACCAACAGTTTTTCATAGATATAACTTAACATAGACATCGTGCTACCTTTACTGTGTATATCATGCCGTGAACAACTGGTATGCTACCACACCAAGTCACGTTATCCTGACACCGGGCAACCAGCCATGGTACGGCCCTCTTATTTGTCCTCGGTTCAGTCGTAATGGCCATCGACCTTCGGCCTTGAGCCAATACGACTGCCCTTGGACAAATAACAGGACCAATAACAAATCACTTATTTATAATCATATAATACAACCGGTACATGTTGCACCTGATTTATTTACGCAGGACCTGATCCGTACATGGAAGAAGGGGCACAGTCAGAATGACAGCATTTGTCTTAGTAATATATCGAAAAACCTTCTCTTCGTGGCTAAACCGACTGCCACTTGCCTCATCGCAGCTAATTTGAGTCATTCCCTGTCTGATGTTTGCTAGGACACCCTCAGGAATACAACATTAATAAAAGTAGTTGAAGATATGAAATGAATATTCAACAAATAACATGAACCATATGAGATAAACGTTGAACAACTGACTCAGCCCCTCGCGAAAACTGTCGTCTGCGGAGGTTTTTCTGCTAACCTGCGGTGCGCCAGTTGTTCTACCTAGACTAAAGACTTAATTAGCTGTACATGTACGTCGTCAACATGACCATACGTTTGTCGGTCTGCTGGAAAAAATCAACAATTATAACAACACCAACACAAGCAGAATAAATACACTTCTTTCTTCCACAGTTGTTCAAACATGGACATAAAAGTTTTAATGAAACAATAACCATCTGGATCTAGGGCGAAATATGCATATATACAATGGATACAGGTTTAGGGCCAAGGGAGATCATGATCAAAGATAAACCCAAACCTTAAACTTAAAAAAAATATGTAACGTTAAATCTCGGGCAGTCCATTGTTAGAAAAAATGAATGCGATCAGTAATGTTGTAATCAAGAGTCGTATGGAGATCAATTTATAAAACATATAAAAAGTTAACATTTATGCAAGTATAACAATAAAGACACAGTGTAGACAGTTATGTAAATTATTATGTAGATTACCAAAGCAAGTGCATAACACGATACTTCAGCAATTAAATGTCAGGACAGGTGCCACGTTAGGCTTATTACCAAAATTTAAACAAATCTTCGTTAATAAGTACATACTGTTCTACCGTGTAGTTTAACTAAGTAAAGCATTTTGACTAGTTGTTAACTTTTGTCAAATATTTCAAAAAAGATATCTATTTCTTTCTCGAATATTCAGTCCGAGAAAAACGTAAAACTACATTACTTTGCTCGAGGCAACGTAAACAAGAAACCGATCTAAGCATTTGTCATTTCTTTTGACAAAGACCGATGGTCAAAAAATCGAAAAAAAAAAACACGTGGGATTTAAATAAATTGTATAATGGAGTACTTCACCTCGTCTTTCACTACCGACGTCATAAATGGTTTCTACTGATGATATATGGTTAGGAAGAATACTTTTGCATCGTCATTGTTATAGATCAGAAAACTGTCCTTGCCATTCGCTACATCGGTATTACCTGTCGTGCTTGAAGAACGTTAACTAAAATGACACGTTTTTGCTACTCTATAAATAAGAAAATAATGTAACAAACGTGTTAACGTAAATTACACTGTCTGTAGAATACCATGTTTTCCTTTGTAAAATAGCCTAACAAAAACATTTTCTGGACAAGTTAATTGATTGAACTGGAAGATAATAATCCCAATTTCTTTTTTTATTGTCTTCAATTAAACTAGTTAATTAGTATTTGCTAACAACGTAGACTAAACTATTATTTGATTTCTAAAGTATTCATCTGTAGATCGTGCAACACTTTCCTTTTTTGAAGTGGTATTGCGTATTGAATTAAGTTAAATGAGAAGGTTTTCAAATTTTCCATTAACAATAAATTTTCATTTTAGAAAAATTGGCCTCACAGTAAACATATTTCGGCATGGCGAGTTTCATGTTTGTCACCTGTAGTAGTTAAACGGTTTGACAAGTTAAGAAAGACCTATGTCTTAATAAATAAGCTGATAGAACATGTTTAAGCGCATGAGTTAAGATTATGCTATAGACATGGCACTTTAATTGTCGTGAGTTAGATTTGCAGTAATCTTCGGGATTTCTTTTACTTGCCCACACCAAACTCTCACTTGTGCTCTCTTTTTCTCTCTTACTGCTGTCGTTTTGAAGTCGTATATATATCTGTTAGCATTTTATGAACTGCGGGGAAGTAATTTTAGGGTAAGCGCCAAATATTGAAAATGGTTTCATTTTTTATAAAGCAATAAGCGTTGGCATGCAGACGTGAAACAGATTTTTCTTCAAAGCACCTATTTGCATCATATGGGGAATTTATTAGCTTTATATCATATTTAAGAAAATATGTTCGTTCTATCAACGAGAAATATGTTATGGTCTCAAGCTCATACAAATATGTATATTCAAGTAGACGCCAGGTTCTATATTAGAAATAATAGGAAGAGTTATAGGCAAAACGGCAGTGCTCCCCAAGAACTGATTCACCTTTTCGTTAAGGGGATCCAAGTTAAAGCGGGGGGGTCATTAACTTGCAGTATAGGAGTTTCAATATTTTTTAAAATTATAAGTGATTAATTAGTTCTCCCAGATAATTTTCTGAACAATCAGTTCTACATTAAAAAATCAATTTGAAAGAAAATCTAGCTCATTAGAAATTGATATTATTTGTACTAGTCTCAAGCGACTTTCGTTAAACAACACTGCAATACAGTTTTATTCTCAACAACACATATAAATTGCCCAAGGAGCGCATTTGAAGTAGGAACAAATGTCGGTTAAATTGAATTTCTGAACTTGTGAAATGATGTAACAAAAGAACAATACAAAATGCTCACTTAAATTAGACCGTTGTAAAAAAAAGCTGTTGTTGAATAATATTTATAATAACACCACGATTAAGTGTATCGTTTTGAAGTTGATTCTCCAAAAGTTTTGAAGGCATTTGACACCTCGAGGACATTGAAACAAACCACATAGATAGTCGAATACAATTATGCATTGCACTACAACAATACTTAATATTTCACTTTTTTAAAACATAATTTATTTTGTTCTCTAAAGGATGCATATATTTAGCCAACGAAAAGACACATTGCTATTCGTTGTACTTCCTACATCTGCAGATTACTTAATTATAAAATCATTATCAACTAAGCAATATTCATTTTATATTTTTTGCAGCTAGATATGCAATTCTGCAAACCTGGGTTATTGCTAAGCTAAAAACAGAGAACGGAGAACATTCTTTCAGAGCAAAATTCCTTCGGTTAATATTAGCAAAGGCGGTAGCTTCAGTTAATTTGTCAACGCCTTTAAATTCCCTCTTGTTAATTTTCTATATTTTGCAACATTGTTTTTTGGTTCGCACAGTTAGCTCTCGTAAATAATTTGATAATAACTTCGTATTTTTATGTAAAGATAAACTCAATTTCGACATATATTTTATTTTAATTATTTTACAAGAGTGATTTTGTTTGCTGTTGTTAAATTTTAGATTTTGCTTGCCTATAATAAAAGGAATGAAAGTTATTTTGTCTTGAAGGGATTTTGTCATGCTAATTGCTAACAAAAATACCACTATGTGTGTTTTTATTTTGCTTTGATGTAACTTTAAATTGCACTTTTGTTTTAACTTTATCATCTAATATGACCTCTGTTCATATTTTTATTTTCCTAATTCACAAACAACAACAACAACAACAGCATTTTCTTATTATAAAACCAAACAAATTGTTGTTCGCAACTTTTAACCATTTTGTCATGATCTGAACATGTTAACTCGAATGTGTGTGCCAGCTAGAACAGGAAGCCAATTATATGCTACATTGAAATATCCTACGATATATGTATATAGTTATAACGGAATGTTTGCCATAGGGTCAAAAATGCCGTTACATATTATATATTAATCAGCAAGTAAATGAAGAAACATAGTACATTGCTTCATGATGACCAAGTATATGTCTTGTGTGGCAGTTGATTATGGTACTTTTAATACATTGAGCAATGATTGTTTTTGTTCATCGGACAAATGTGTGTGCCTGCTAGAACAGGAAACCAATTAAATGCTACATTGAAATAACCTACGGTATATGTATATAGTTGTAACGGAATGTTTGCCGAAGGATCTAAACATGCCGTTACATATTATGTACGAGTTATGTTTGCAAGTAAATGAAGATACCGAGTAAATTGCTATATGATGTCAAAGTCTATGACCATGCTCTGTAAGACAATGATAATATCTAAGTTTAACGACTTTGGATATTTATTTATGTTATTGGGGTTTATATAACTATTCAGATAGATGCTGAATGTGTATTTTATTACCCATGATAAAGTACACATGACGTGGACATGTCAACATCGTTCTCCATCTCGTAACGTAATTGCTTCGGCCAGAAGTACAAAAACAAACAATTAGCTCAGCCTAAACTAATTCAACAACTTATAGCCCCGCAATTGCTTACGTACACACACTGTTGACATGTTTTCAGGTACAAGAAATAAATACTTACCATAATAAGTATTTAATTGAAGGGGTGGAAAATTATTAAAAAAAATCAGGTCACGCTATACTAGCTGAATTCGTGCCATTCTACAGTGATTGTTTATTGTTTAGATATTGTAAATTATACTAGTCGGCGCATTTAGATATTGTAATATATGATGCAATGCTAGAATATGCATTTTTCCTTGATTAATCGACCTATTTAAAAACATACTTTCATTGATATTCAAACACAGATCATCCATCATTACCAACAGGCACGTTCTGGCTCGTAGGATTTAAAAGTCGTGCCCAGATTTGACAAACATTCATCGATGAACAAGTTGCAATTAAACGGACTTAAAAATAAAGATTCAGCAAAATAAAGTATATTCACAAATTGCCAGGCAATGTTAGTTCTTTTTCTGTGTGTATCGTCCCGCCAACAGCATTTCAGTACTTTAGAGACTGTGTACACCTGATGCAGATGAAAAGCCCCGAAATACCTGGCATTATACCATACAAAGTCAAATTATCCTGACACCGGGCCGCCCAGTCGTAATACCTCACTTACCTTTGCTTGACAAGGTATCTATTTGATTATCATTATAAGGAAATCTAAACCGTTGCCTCTATTAGCCAGTTTTAATATTAAACAATAGCAAGTTTTAAAGTGCGGTACTTCTATTAGTAACACACACACGCGCGCGCCAGCGCGTGCACGTACGCACGCAAAGAACAGCAGTCACGTTCTTTGCGTTCTCACTAACACAGTAATCTTAGTAGTTATTATAGTGACAATAGTAAGATATTCAAACAATTGCTCATAAAATTAACTTCATACATGTATGTCAAAGATCTTAAGAATAAATTTGTTAAAAAATCAGCTGAAATGAAAAGAAATAGAAAGAAAAAGAAAAAAATAGGCGTATGTATTACTTACTGCTTTACATCAGTATGCTTGCTTGTATTTATACGTGAATGTATAGATGGCACTACATGTATTACCTATCGTTGCATTTCATCGTTATTAGTTCTGGTTCAATTGACAAGTAATGTTGGAGCATGTAGTCCAACTGCTATTGGATATTCAATTTGCAGTTTCGATCCTTAAACACCCAGACTTATTAATATTATCTTAGTACATTTATTATTTTTTACAAACTACAACATAACATTTTGCTCTGCCAAAGTGATTTCCAGTATTGAGTTACTTGTAAAAGTGTCCACGATATCCACACCACTGCTATATCTTCCATTTAGGGATGGGTGTATCGGGTGCGTTATCCCAATTTATTGATGTGTTATAAAAATAAACTCATACTAAATATTAAAATTACAATTAAATATCCGTAGATCATTAGACACATAACCTGACGTACTTCAGGTAGCTGAAAAACTGATACATTATAAATTAAAAGTCCGTAGAGTATTAGACACATCACATCGTACTTCAGGTGGCTGAACAAATGATACATTATGTAACATGTACTCCACAGTCAGAATATTCGCAGGGGATGCTAAACACACCATTAAACGTCTAAGACAAACGTATTTTTAAAATAAATTCACGAAATTAGGACGCACTTGGTAATGTAACTATGCATGTAAACTCTAAATTGTTAAAACATCTTGTTTCATAATTTGTTTTGTTCGTAGTGTTTTTAATGATCGCATATGATATACAGTTATGATATGATCTTGTTATACCAGCTTATCTTGTACGTTTACTTGTATGTATTTTTCCATTTTTCAGATTGTATGTTCTGTTACAGTATGACATTTGTGATGGGATGTGGTTCAAAAGTCTTGGGTCTTTCTCCACTTGTATATATCTAGCGCGACTATTAACCATTTAGTTTATTATTTTATATCAGTGATATTAGAAAATAATGCACAATGTGTACACATATAATATTTATGTATACAGATACTGTATGACGATTTGTATGTACATGTATGCACAGTCTACGACTACTGGTTGATCTCCCACATCCTGAGCAATTTCATTAAAAGTAAATATGGCGAATGTTAGCAGGGAAATATGTTATATATTTTGGTGTTGTTTTGTTTTTAATGAAAAAAAGAAAGTCAGTAACGCAGTGTTAGTAAGGTAATGCCTGAGTGAAAGAACTCCGAAGTGCAAGTACTTCATCACGAAAACTGCTGGCACTTGAACAACGACGCCTCGAAGGACTTTTATGATATAACGTATATAACATTTAAAACTAAACAGAGCGCATATACACTAAAAACACTTTAAAAATAAAAATATTTTTTTACGAATTCATAGGCAAAACGGCAGTGCTCCCCAAAAGCCGCGTGCACATTTAAATTTATTAAATAAAATCATTTTGATGAATGCTTAATAATAATGGCACTGTCTACAAACAAGAACAGATCTATATTGTTTCTTCCGACTTTTATAAAATGAAGGGTAATATATTAGCATTAAATGGCATATATATTATATTGCATCAAAGTCATAACACATACATATTTACTCTCGTTTTCTTAATTAGATTAAAAAACCACAACAGAACGCGTTTAAAAACGATCACCGTTGAGATATTGTGAACATTTGTCTTTCAATGTATTTCTATGTAAATTATCGAGGCGTGTATAGTGTATTGTACATTGAAGTAAGGCGTCACTCAAGGTAATATATTTTATAGTTCAGATTTGTAGATATTATTTGCATGTTTAAGCTTACATATTTGCTTTGGAATATAATGTGAGTGTATGTTACATTTAAGTACAAAGTATCTTGGGACTTTGCGATTCACGCTTGAGAGTTTTGCAACCATATTAAACACTGATGTAGTCTCTGGTTAGTACAACGTATATTAGGTTTCCGTTGGTTCTTCTCGTTTCGTAACAATAACACAACATTGCAACTTAAACATCGCTACAACTATCTAGAAGGTAAATACTGTCATATGTAAGTAAAGTAGTTGCTTTTGTAAGCCATGTACGCTGGACCAGCAAATTGATGGACTAAATTATGCACATTATAGTCAATTGACCTTTAGGGAACATTATAAAAAAATCATTACCGTGCTACCAAGACAAACATGTAATTTTCTTTATTTCCAATTCGATAGACTTCGATTTCGTTATTTTGGGAAACTATTAAATGCTTTGCTAACGTTAGTTGTACAAATAAGTGGCTAGCGACCACACTGGAAAGTACTTTTCTTAAGAACAACAATAACCTAATCGATTGTAAATCTAATCGATACGTAATTGATCATAAAGAAAGAAAGACCGGTTTTTATTAATTGCATGTACCTCGGTCAAAAAATCAAATCAAAATGCCATTTATTTCATCACTTGTC
This sequence comes from Sinonovacula constricta, assembly GCA_007844125.1. NCBI lineage: Eukaryota > Metazoa > Mollusca > Bivalvia > Cardiida > Solecurtidae > Sinonovacula > Sinonovacula constricta. The sequence goes on from CM017563.1 coordinate 22,543,641, forward strand.
AGATCATATCGTCAGAGATTAAAACAATGCATTGAATACAGCACCCACGCCCTGTTTTTAATTCAACACATTAGCAGACAATAATAAAGTATTTTATAAACAGACAATTCAGCCTGAATATTTTGCTCTCGCTTTTTTGAAAAAGTTCTTACTCTCGCTTGGAAAACAAAACTGACCGCGTTTAATTTGTAAAGAGGTCACTAACATAACACTAATGGAACTCGATGATAGTCGTGAGGAACATGATCATGCGCATACTATGAAAAGGTAAAATCGTCTTTGAATACTACTGCACGTCAACAAAATGGTGTTTTATAGATGGAAGTTCTTGCACAAATACTAACTATGTATGGAAATATTAACAATTATAATAAGTACACGTGCAGTAGAAGCTCTAGAGAAATTGTTATATTGTTATATACAGAGAAAGAATTCTAAACGAAATGTATCAGTTCTTTATAAATGCTCGACCTTAAAGAAATTAAAATTCCACTAATGAATGCTAACGATAAGTATACACAATATACAAGCAAAACCTGTCTACATTTCTTTTATCAAGAAGCGAAGGGAAATCTGATGAAGACTGGTAGTGACATTTGTATGTTAAACAATTCGGATAAAAGAGAATTTTACCCCGCATTCCACTACCGACATGCTAAAGGATTCCTTTGTATGTAATACACACTTGCATTACAACAATGACTACATTCCTAATTTCTCTTTCTATTACTCAGTGTAGGTGTTAGCTTTTTTTTTTGTTAACAGTCCTATAATTTCGACAAAAATACATCATCCTACTCATAGTCCAGCATCCAAACGGCTTTAGGCTTAATTCACAATATTTTGGGTTCATGATATATACTGAAATGGCCCTCTAGTTGCCTTGACTATCCATTTTTAGTAAATTGTAGGAAGGTACTGGGTAAAAACTATGCTAGAACCTGTAGTTACAATACGTGGATGTTTGTTGTATGTATGTGTGTTACATTTACCAATATCATTTTCAAAAAGTGTCATAAAGTTTGACCAGCATAAACAACTTTAGGTTGTCATACCTAATAGCCATGCATCTTTTAGATATCTTCTATCGACCTGAGCACAATACCTATGCTTTGCTTGACGTCATATCGGATAAGTGTTCAATATTATTTTAGGAATACGTATGAGTTTCTATACACGACTTTTTGTGACATTGTCTGATAAATGGTCAAATTATCCTTTATTGTACTTAGAACCTACGCCTATGATACATATTAATAGTGTTATTATGAATGTGTCATTTCGAGCTAGTTCCTTTAAATACCTATGCAAGCAACAGTTTCAGCATCTAAAATGTTTGTTTTTATTCGCACTTTAATTATCTCTTGCCATTTTTAATGAACGCATAGTATATTTTTTTAGTTTTTTGTTTGCTCAATCAAAAGGATTCATTTAACATTTTATGTTTTCGACTAGATCAGCATTACTGCTTTGGTTACCGAGATCTAATGTAATGACAGTTAGATACATTGGAAATATTTTTCTTTGAAACTGATCATTTGTGCATTTATGGGTTCCGTTTTAAATAACAATATAATTTTATAAACAGAATAAACATGTAAACAAAAGGAGTGTTCAGGAATTTAACACTGTAGAACACCATGACCCATTTCGAATAGCGTGACTGGAGTTAATATTGCAAATGGTCACTGCCTTCCTTTAGACGAAACAGCCGTCGATGGTTTTCTCTCCGATTTAAACTAGGTTATTGCTGTGTGCTGGAAACAAAACTAATGATACTCAAGGGATCTCCTGATATAATAAATGGCATTTTACCTACAAAGCAATATAATTGCATTGCAGACAAACGATCAAATGAAGACCATAAACAAGTCCTCGTTCTCTCAAAATCTTATTGTTTGCATTTAAAAAAATTGTGTAGGTTTTGAAAGTTCTGTTCGTTTTTCTTTTGCCTATAAATATTAAGTAAGGCAAAACCTATTTCGACATGGAGAGCATCTTCACTTCTGCTACATTATCTGATTTATTAGGAAAAAGGCAAAAAATACGACTTGACTGATAAGGAAAATGTTCGTAGTTTAAGTACAATTTTCTATTCATTGCCGGTACTATTTTCTTTGGTCTGATTCAATTTTATCAATTATCTGGTTTGGATACATTTTTTAATCGAACAAGGATGATGATGACATCACTGCAGATGCAGCTTC
>CM017563.1:22553429-22558429 GCA_007844125.1 Sinonovacula constricta
ATATGTACTTTGTGCTTTACAATAATTATTTAATGTACTTTCGCTGACAGACAAACATATCTTATAGTCATTTGCCTTATGTTAACATTGCACTGTCAACAAAAGTACGAATTACCAAGTATATCATGAACAAGCCCCTCTCTCTATTTCTGTCTCACATTCTCTGACTATCTTTTACTATCTTTCTAATGTATATCATTATTTTTCTCTTCAGTCTATTTGTATATATTTCAGTCATAACTGCAATTCTTGTTCACTTGAAGTCCATGCTGAATACGTTTGTCATGCAAGAGTAGGTAATTGTAAAAATAAAATACATATGTCATGCATTTTCATTATTAACAATGTTGCTTAACAAAAGTTTACATGAGACATTTTTGTTTAGGTCTTTGCTTTATTGTGTTATGCTTTTATATATATTCTATAAATGCAACGTCAACGTTGATTTGCAACTTCACCAGTGCCACTTCTGTTATCTTAAACCCCTTATTTGTAAATTATATGCCTTAACACAGTTAAGCACATGTTTCAATGGATACGGATATGGATCAATCCGATAATAACATCACGATATCTCCTGTACAGTGGTTACAAGTTGGTTCACGCATTTCGTGATATATATATATATATATATATATAATATATATATATATATATATATATATATATATATATATATATATATATATATATATATATATATATATATATATATACAGAGAGAGAGAGAGAGAGAGAGAGAGATAGAGAGAGAGAGAGAATAGAAGAAATACTATAGCCTCTAATGTGGGTATGGGCTAATCAGATGATGACATAATTGTCATTTTCTTCATCGTTGCCATTGTTGCAAGTCGCGGTTTCCAGAAGATTCATTTTCATATAGCTCTTTGTTAAAAGATTGAAACAAAATGAAATAACAAAATGGGTATATATTAATGTCAAAATTGTTGCGAAAGCATGTTGAGTAGATAAAATACAGAATATATCTCTCTCCCTCTCTCTCTTTCTCTCTCTCTCTCTCTCTCTCTAGATATAGATATAGATAGAAAGAGAGAGAGAGGGAGAAAGAGAGAGAGATAGATAGAGAGAGAGAGAGAGATAGAGAGAGAGAGGGAGGGAGAAAGAGGGAGAGATTGAAGTTTTTTTCAACATGAAATGCAATAAATTGCATGCCAACCTATGCCATATTCACCAGCTACCAGCTAGTCATTCTATAATATAACATTCCGCCGCGGTTAATGCCCGTGATATTCCGTCTTTTAGCTCATCCTTTGTTCTCGAGAAAAACATTAATCTGTCTGTCAACAATTTTTCTATTTTAATATAGGTTTTCTTCTTTCAAATAAATAAATAAATATATTTTTCTTCTAAAGTTCAAGATAACGTAGGGGCGAAAAAATTATGTGTTAATTGTTCATAGAGGCAAATGTATTCCTGGGTAATTTAATTTGTTTGTTTGTTGTTGTTATTTGAGTCCATTGCTATGAATGATTCATATAAACCATATATGCGTCTAACTGAATCTGCTCTGTTTTTATAAGAAATTTTATTATTGCAGCATCAAAAATAACCGAACAAGTTGCCGCAGTCTTTTTACGCAATATTTAATCTATGACTTTGTTTGTATTCGTGTCTAGCCTCAAACCACGCCTTAACTTAAAAACGACATTTTATCGACTTCAATTTACAAGCTATTTTGTACAGTCCGTTATATGCATAATCAAATTAAGATGTCTGATGGGTTGTTGATACTGTACACCTTGAAGAAAATGGTATTTTCTCTGATTTTATTTGAAAAGAGTTTTAAACAGTCCAGACCTGTACTCAAAATGTAGGTTGATAGATGTTATTTTAATCACGTCGAGGTGATATTTTAAATTGCATCCGGTTGAAGCTGTCCAGTCATCTTCTCTTTGTGATAGTTTTATTATTTTATGATTTTAGTTGAGACTGTTTCCATTAGCATAAGCAAACATTCGTCTAATGTCACGCAAAGTTCGTGTTTCTTATAATGATAGAACATCGTCCCTTGTTTATCGTGGTGATTATGTGAATTCTAAATGTTAAATTTAACGATGGCGCAGTTTATTAATTTTCGCTTAACATTAAATGCTTACCCGACAGTTTGTTTGTGATCCGTCAAGAATGAAAGAAAAAAAGAAAGATAAAGAAAAAATAACAAATTTGAGGTATTTTATCTATCGAACCTTCCAATAATAACCCATTTTCACCTAATATAACAAAGGCCGAATGCACATGCATTTCTTCGTTTCTTTTTATCTGTGGATCCTTCATGTCGTATTAAGTTGTTGTAAATCGCTTTATATATTCTTGATTGCCTCTTGATTTGATAAAATAGTTTAATGAGTATACGACAAATAACACAGTTTTATATATAAGGTAACACTTGACGTAAATGCTCGATTAAAGGGAACAGCTAATGTAAATTATTGATGTATTCTAACTCGTAGCATCCTAGTTTTATCCCTTTAAGCTATTTCATTTATCATTCTATGTCCTATACTGACACTTTGCATGAGCTAAGGTTCTCTGTACAAAGTACACAGGTCTTGTAAATATAACTGGGAATGTAATCAATTGAGTAGTTTATTTTTTAACATCTACTCGCCTTATTAAATTAATATAAACTATCGTTAAAGAGAACAGCAACGTAAACTGAGTATGTCTTAATAAACGTTACTGATTACTAATTTATATACATTATAACTACAGTCATATTTTATCATTTTAGATATACTTTTATTGAGATACAAAACCCTGGACGAAGCACTCGAACTACAAGAAAATTTATTAAGAACATAACATATCTGAAGTTTACGACACAAACAATGCAGCAAACAAGTGCAAGCAACACAGTTTGTATGGGAACCTCTTTAACTCTTAAAGCACGTTGACAGATTTTTGTTGTTGTTGTTGTATTTATGAGTAAAATGTGTTTTTTTTTTAAAAGTCCGGGAAATCAAGAATTGCCATACTTTGGTATATAACGAATTCTTCAGAAGTCATTGACAAGTTCCTTAGTATATATTGCCATTGATCTGCAGTAAGTCATTGTGAACGTGGTACCTATTTTTTTCCCTCATGATTGAATTAATACCAAATTGTTTACTCATAGTGAATGAAAAACATTTGCTAGAGAGCAACGTATATCAATTCCTAGTTATGGAAGTATTACTTTTTACCAACATTTTCGTAGATAAATCAAACGTGTATGAATGCTCTTGAAGCTTTATGTATGCTACATGATAACATTTTCATAGAATTCGGCGAAAACTTTTAAAGAAAATAATCTATATTCTAATGGGCGTCATTGATTGCAGCGTTATTTTATGCTGCAATTAATGCGATGTTATCTCAACATTATCAACTTCTGTTCAAAGCCACATTATAGACGCATTTATGTCAATGTCATGCCGTCATGACAGCATTTTTACTACAGAAATATAAAATAAAAATAAAAAAAAACATTATCGCTGTTTTCATGCAGCCTTATCGACGTGTCCTACCGTCATTTAATTTAAAGGCGATGCAAGTTTTTTATTGTCAAAGGTTCAATTGCAAACAAATGGTTCACGGATTGTAATAATCAGCAATGCATTTTTTCTAAAGTCGTCAGACTAGATTGTGTGACTTTTTTGTGAATCTTGTATTTACCATTCCAAAAAAAGGCTGGATGGCACATTCCATGATGCATACACGTCAGGTAAATGAAAATGACATCAAGTTATGTTGTTTCATCCATTCAATCTAGATTCAACGATTGATTTTAAGTTGCCTCGTATCAACGTTTTCCTATTGGTAACATAAGAAAACACATGGACAAGTAGTATCGAATGTCATCTAGTTACGATATTCATATTACTATAGGTATGATTTTTGTAACATTTCAAATAATTCAATATAGTAAACTGTTTGATAAACTAAGCTGTATATGCAACACATTTATAATTAAAAATACACCATATAAATCTATTTAACTCTCAACCTACGGTAATTGAACCAGCAGACAAGAAGCCCCCGGATTTAGTCCAAACGTTTATATCTTTATTTCCTATATCAGTTAAGTTAAAATTGTGGCATGCTCTTGCTTCTGACCGTGGACAAGAAAGCAATAGTTTTAAGTCCTAACCTTTACTTGACAGCTATGCAGGGCCTGACATTTTGTTTATAACACCCGCGGTATGCCCTTGAATACGATAAATATTAAAAGTGCTGTTGTTTTGGTCAACATATACACATTGGGATTTCAAGTTATTAAGTGTCAAATCCATCAACATTTACCCTCCACTTGCCATAAGTGTATTTCAATATAGTAACAGTCTTTAGGACAAGTTGGATGGGATTTCTCTCAATACGTCTGTATATTTAATTAATACAGTCTATGTAAATGTATCTTGGTAAGGTTGCTCTGAACAATTATTAGTAGCAGTCCTTGAGAATATTGTATTGTTTCCAATTGAGTTTTAAAGGCAGCTAACTAATTGCCTATTTTTTGATACGATTTTAAATAGTTAAACGTGTATAGGCTATGCTTTGTCGTAAATTATTGTTACTCCCTATTTGACTTAAGTAACAGATAGAGCATAACAGAAAATAATTACAATATCATCTATTTATGTTACACTGCCTCTTTCTTGTACTAAAAGTAGTCCCTTGATGCAAAACACTATATTTATTTATCATGATTTTGACATAACTGCCATGCATTTCGGGATTTTGTGTAATTATGTTTTACAAGTTACTGCAACTAAGTCATTTCAATACAACCAGTCAGACAAATACAGTAATCTTCAGCACACATGTTTAATTGGATATTATAAATGGTTTGAATGGGGCAATTTTAGCGATTCACTTTACGGGTTTATTACAGAACAGCAAACTTAGTAAAACCTTTAAAAACGTAAAATTCTTCAAATTGTTTTACATATATCGTAAAAATACCACTTTATACAGAACATTTCGATTTTAAAAGAGATACA
>CM017563.1:22560929-22595212 GCA_007844125.1 Sinonovacula constricta
GGCAACAGTAGTAGTAGCAGTAATAGTATTAGTATTAGAGATACTTGAGGTAGTAGGAGAAGTCGTCGTATTCTTTGGTGATTTTTAATATTATACTTCATCCTCATATGAAGAGAAAAGAAAAACGGAGGCATTGTCTTTGTATAAGTAATAATTTGAAATCGACAAGGCAAAGGTATATTATATCCAGTTTTCTGTAGCAAAGTGCTAAAGTAAGCTCTTGAAGGACTTAAATACAGATAAAGTGTTCTTACGACGATATCTATATTGGGAAACAGTTTGTATTTTGCTTTCATTGCCGCTAGCAAAACCTGGTCCCATTTAACTTTATGTTTAGTATTATAAGTAATGTTATTTCATATTGGTCATTTTAAAGTCCTCGTAGATTGTTAATTAATCAACTAGATGAGCACAAAGTTCGGATAAAGGTACAGCCCATTAACAAATAACATACACCAAGAATGGTGATGAACCGTGTTCATTTGTTTATGTGCGTATTTTAAGTTCAGTGGTACTTTGAATGGGGCATCGAAATTCTTGTATTCCGTACTCATTGTCAGATACCGATACAATGTTGATTTCTATTGCTTCAGATTCATTATATGGCAAAATGGAATTAAAAAACAGCAATTTTCTCAAACACAGCTTAAGATAAAAACGTCTTTTAAAAGTGCTGGGGCATGGGAAGATCTCATTATTTGATCCAGAAACATTTCTTTTGAAACGAATCAAACTTTTTTATTCATTAGATTTTTGTAATAAAAATAAATGAAAAAAATAAAGAGTTTCTGGCTAGTCGCTTAAAAGGTTGGTCGTTTTGAAAAATTAAAGGGCATAAAACTATCATATTTTATGAAGAATCACTCGCAGTTCTCCCTTGAGAATTAAAAGAAAGCATTTTTATGAAGTCCGCGAGAAAACTTCATACCATTCATGTAGAGATTGTTTTGTCTAAAATAAAAATATACGACAAAGTCCTATGAGCATTGAAACATATACCTAAATCCGAAAAGGCACAGAACAAAGGTATTTCACATGCAAGCCAAGCGAAAAGTAAAAACAAATTTGTGATGAGTCATTGAGCGACAAGACACGCTTCGATTTTAAAATTAAGCCCGATAAGGGACATATTTTCTTAAATGTATGCTTATTTGTTGTAAACTTGCGCTTACTCTATTCTTTCTGCGAAAGAACAATGGTTATATATTTATACCAGTTCATGGTCATTATTGTGTTAAGCATCGATATAGATAAAACAGTGTGTTTAGTCTAGAAAAAAAAAAACATTAATTTTAGAGAAAGGTCACTTTCTTATTTATTTCAACTTTTCCTTGAAGAGTATATGTTATAAAGCATGTAAGTCTCCAGCCATATTTTACACAGGTAGCGTATTAGTTCCTGGTACAATAACAATCGTGTTTTCGTTTTTTTTATTTAAATATTAATTGCAGCGACCAATTATGATCATTATAGCAACGTTCAGCTTATTGTCTGGGTAGAACCGCCGGCGCACCACAAGTCAGCTGGAAGCCCTTTCCATATTAAGTTGGACTGAATTTATAATTGATATTTTTTATAATTCATTCCAGTTACTCGGTACAATCCGAATTGGGGTCTAAGCATTTCACGTGTACACGTGTACATCGTTTGCGGTTTGTAAAGAACATACATTATCATCACTTTGACAAATCTGTCACTCTAAGTACCGAGGGTCGATTAATCTTCCTTGTCACGCCGATGTATCACGTGGTATTATTGTTGTGCTAGTTACAATTGGTAAATTTTTCGAAGAAGCATGCACCATTAAGATTGTCTATACTTGCAAACCCAAATGTATCAGCAGCAGAGGGAAATGACCTAATTTGACATAACTTATACAAAAATACAGCAAATAAGTGTAATATGTTAACATATGCGGATTTTATCTTGTCAAGATATCTGACTACATGGAGTCAAGACTTTTATTAACAACTGCTTAATTGTCATGTCCACTAAAATTTCTCCTACAATGCCTCTTTTTATTTGTTTAAATATATCGCAGCAGTAAACAATGGTCTTTAAAGTAGTTGAAGTAACTTCTATTTTGGTAGAGTCAGACGCCAGAATCAAGTCTAAGAATCACAACCAGCGGTTCACATGACAGCTGGAAGACGTTCTAAAAAGTAGTTTGCCCCAAACTTTGCTCAAATCCACCCAGTGGGAGGCTAAGCAGCCAGAGGACTTACAAGTCGACAACCCTACCACTTCGCCTTAGGCACCGTCTACGGCGAAACTGAATTTGGTCATTCTTAAATCTGATTAAACCTGCAAGGCATTTCAGCGAAGTAGTATAAATGTGATCTCAACCAAATTTTGAAACTGTGCAAACCCCTGTCAGTGATAAACAGTCCATAACCGTGGCTGCACTGTTTCTGTTAGCCATCTAGGTACGATGTGACAATAGGTCACGTGGAGTAAAGACAAATCAGTGTTCAAGCAAAACACTCAGTTTGTGTTTTAATAAGAGAAACAGAAGCAATAGCAAGGTATTTCTTGATACATTTTAAAGGTTTCCTTGCCTGTTCATGGCTATAATGAATAAAATCTAAGTATAGCTTTATGTATTGCAGTATGCAATAAAAAACAAACAATGTAATTGCTACATTAACTGTCAGTACTTGTTCCACTATAAATTGTTTCACTGCATAAAATTATTGCTGGAAATGAAACAAATTTGCTATACAATTTCTAGCGAACAATTAACATTGTAACAGTATAGCATATGGAAAATTATGCGAATTGGCATTATGTTTAGGAAGTTTTGTGTAAGTTGCAGCTGAAAACACCTATATTTCTATAAAGACACTTGTTTGTTGTATTACAAATAAATTTTGCTTTTTACCATTAAAACTTTCACAATCTTCAGGTAACTTGCAATATAACCAATATAACATAAGATAATACTCACAAAATATAAATCAAAATAATTCGAAAGTCAACAAATTAGCGAAAATTAAATGCCGTTATGACATGTAATTATCTAGCTGTTCACTGAAGTATTCCGATAGCACAATCTCATTATTAAGACAGCACTTTCGTCTGTGAACTATTTCGAAGGGAAATAAACTTGGCAAATTCATTGGGCATGATTTTTCAGAATCTGATAGGCGCCTTTACTATGATTTTCGTTATCACGGTAACCAGCTTTACGACGATTTTAATGATCCTGTAAGTCGCGTGTTGAGCTATTGCGCTGATCTGCATTGTAATATGCCCAGAGCAATGCCAGGAATTTGTCAAAATATTCTCTGTTTATGCACTGTAAGTAAGCGCCAGACAGTTGTTAATATGTTCGGAAAATTAGCAAATTGGCATGATGACCTTGCAGTTGGCATAAGTACCACACATTCATAGACATACATCAACACTTCAATGAATGGTTTCACGCACTTCTGCCGGTGGGAAACAAGCCCGTCTGACTAATAGGTGTTTCTGCATACATAATTATCGTGTCGAGGATTCCATAAACATGTTTTGTTACACATATTTGAGCTTTGATTAGATTTCTTCTGAATAATACGTAAGCGCGCCCGCAATCCGTCTATACAAAATACAGGAGGTATAGTCGTTTCAAGGCACTCTTGCTGTTCAAAAAATAGTGCTGATTCGCATGAGCAGCACTATAATGGCCAATCTCATCTCTCATTGATAAAGTCTTCCATCCAAAGTATGACAGGTTTAACAATCACACTCTTATTAACATACTTGACAAAATCACAGGTGTGAAATTTGCTAGCGATGACACAATCTCTAATTTTGGATTATCGTTTGCGTCACAACAAATCGTCGATCGAAAAAGCATGTAAATGTCATAAAACACTTAAAGACTTACGAAGACACTTCTTAAAGAAAATTATGTTTATCGCATATTTAAGGTCGTAAAGAGCATGTTTATGTCACCTATATATATATTGACAAAATTAATTCTACGTAGCAAATAGATAAACGAATACAAACATTTAAATGATAAAAGTTGATCTCTAATTCATTAAAACGCAACACTTAAAGGCAACGTAGCATGTACTATTTGTTTCAATCTCTTATGATGATTTGTCATCATGCAACAATTTCACAACTGTTATTTTCTGTTCGTTAAACAATAAAAACTCTGAATTTTTAGTTAACACATTTTTTTTAACTCAATAAACGGCAACAACGTTTGTTGGCAAAGGAATTTCCAGTGATGTAAATTATCAGTGCACAATTAGTGTCACCTAAATATATATATCGACTAAATCGATGACGAAAAAAAATGCGATCTTGCTATCCCTGACATATTTTGGAAACGACATATCGACTGATCCCCTACCAAGCGCTTATTGAAGAAAAAGAAAGAAAAGAAAGAAGAAAAAAATAACAACAACGACCAGCTCAACAAAATACAAACATTTAAGGTTATTTTAATTATGTCTTAATCAAATTTAAATGAAAGTTGACATGTTTCTGTTTACATTTTTACGATTCCTCAATATATTTGATAAATCCTCTAGTCATTGGCTGTTGAGGCAATGCCAACACGTTTGCACTACATCTCGTATTTTTCCTTTAACATGTGTTTTGTTATTCAAAAGTCTTAAACATTGAGTTATTCAAAGCACTACTGAACAATTACATGTACGTGTTAAAAGTTCAGGAAACGTACAAAAAAATGTTAGATCAAATATATTGTTCTATTTGGATAATGCATTTTAATATATTCAAGGAAATCGCAAACTTGACAGATGTCTGCAAATATCACAAATAGAGCATAACATTGTTTCGTGTAGTTACGTTTGACATACACGCTTCGAATTAAGCAAGTGGGGCATTATTGTCAACGACTTGGCAATCCGTAACATGACTTATCCATGTCACACTTGTTATTACCTCACTTTCACATAATTTGCCAAAATACTTCACATAAAAAAAAACAACAACACAAAAAGAACAACTACGAAATAAAACAATAAACAACAACAAAACAAAACAAAAAAAAAAACACACAAAACAAACCAAAAACAAAAACAAAAAACAACAACCACAAACGTTTTCACAACAAAAAAGGCTCAGGTTTTGTTGCATAAATTTTGTCAACGGCTTTGTATTCAATCGAATTCATCAATTGTATAGATCTAATTTCATACTTCTATTGTAAATATTAAGACAGTTGTTAAGACGATCCTTCTGATATGTTTTTATTATAAGTGCAACTCCCATCACATATTACATATTATATATTGTGCTGTTTTGTAAAGATTGTATGACAGCAATTTTGCAATCGTTTCAAATGTCACAACCGACTGTAAACGACTGTCTATACGAACATTATGTACATGCACATGGTTAGTTAAGCAAATTGGTTATCTTTTTACATAAAGGAAGCTAAATGTTTTGTCACTTAACCAAACTGTTAAATTTAACGTCAAGTTTAATTACCAAAGTATCCCACAATGAAGCACTCGAATGGGTTCAGCTTCAAGAGCAGTTATTTTTATTTTTTGTTGTAACTTTAACAGACCACTAGGAGAATGGTTTAAGTTAGCCAAAGTGGTGAAATTTGGAACCCGCTAAATTATTGAAAACTATATTTAGGTACCCAGCAAATTAACCAACATGTATACAGAAACCGAACTAACAATGAAAAAAATGCATTTAATGAGTTTATTATATCGTGATAAACACTACTTTTATGTGAAATAGTTCCTACAGCTAGTGTATAAATTAAGGATGTATCAATGCTTATAACTAACAGATGCCAGTAGTAAAAGTTATATTAATTTTGGCACGGAGTTCATTCAGATCTGCCTTCCATTTAGAGTTTACAATTCTTAATTGACTAATACATACATATGTGTAAAAAAGTAAAATAAACATACACCTACACCTGACAGATAGACATAACATTTAAGTTTTGCATCAAAAATACAATTATATATAATCAATACATTTTAATTAATATATCAAAAAGTTATCAAGACTTGTATATTTCGTTACTGTGCGTAACGTTAGCATGTGTCTGTCAGACCTATTTTTGTTATATTTTTTCCGTCTATTACAGTTTTATGAAAATGTATTTGCAATTTTCTTCAGCATTGTTTCATTTGAAAACTCACCCCAAATTCCCAATTCATGGGCGTTCAATTTCCAGAAAATGGCTATTTTTAGCAAATATTTTCTTGTTTTTGTTACCATGACAACGATTCATGATAATAATCGGAATCTTGAAGTATGATTTTCAAGTTGACATGAACATCATGTTAATGTATGAGGAAACTATGTGACTATGTGTGCCACACCCTTTATTGGATTTTCTTCTGGTTACATAGAATTGCTCTAAAATCGTTAACCAGCTATGTTAGATCAATGAGACCAAGCACTGTGGTAAGATCCAATCATTGTTAAAGTGAAACTAGCGTAAATAAGTAAACCAGACAATAAGTAAACCAGACAATTTCATGAAGATAAAGTAAAGTTTTGTTTTGTTTTGCCCTCCTCTTGACTTGCCCTAGAAATGTGTAGGTTAAATGAAATACAATTTATACAGCATGTATGTATTTGACTGAATACAGAGATACCACTTTAATGTGTATGTCATTTTAATATACGGCTTTATATTCAGCATACGAATGGACGATACTGTTTTGTAAGCCTAATGCTGAAAAGAAGTTTAATTTAATAGTACTTGTCGGCATTTCGCAAGTACTCTACCTTTAGTTGTTCTTACATGCATTGTTGTGAAGTTGATATCAATTAATTTCTGGAAAAATTGCCTGGCTTATTTAATTTTCTTTAAGTTGATTTCAAAACCAGGAAAAAATATCAAGCACTTTGATAACAAATGTCAAAAAATGCCGGTCAACTACGTTCATTATAGCGGCGTCCAGTGAGATTTGTGAAAAAAGACTGCAGACATGTGTCAAGGTAAAACAACTGATGAACAACAGTTTAGCTGGAAGACCTTCCCATAATCAATTTTCAAACTCGATTTTGACACGAACCCACATTTGTCAGATGAGTTGCAACTCTGTCTCTATCTAGAAGTGCACTATATTTCCTACTGGTCATTTATCCTGAAAAGCCTTTCTTTATCGTGTTATATAATACAGGATGCCCTTTTAAAAGGGCCATTTCTGTAAGAATTTACAAATATAATCAGCTAAGAGATGACCACAGGAAGCATCATTTCACTAAAGAAAATTTATATATAATCTAAGTACGAGATTCGAACTATTCATTATTTTCGCTGCCAGAGTTATAAGAAGTAAATGCGTTACTTGTGCTTGTGCTGGTTTTCCGTCAATTTATTGATACACATCTAATTCAAATTCATTTCAGTAAAGGTAGGTAACTTTCGTTGACTAGTATAGGATACACTTGATTTTGAATTTTTCATTAGCCAATATAGACAAACCGGGCATTTAGACGAAGATTGAACAATAATAGTTTGATCCGCGTTTTTATATTTGAGGTATAATTTCATGACGACTATTTTCGACTAAAAAAGTGTCACTTTAAATAAATATTGTTTTGGTTAATAAATCTGTTTGCTCTCTGTTTGTCACGCCATGAACAGTTTGTCTTATGTATCTAATGCTAAATTGATGGCAAGATTATGCTTAAAGCTCTATATAAATCTCAATGTGAATTTAACCGTTCTTTATATGATGAATGTTAAATTTATTTTCTCTTCTTTTAGCATATTATTAAAAAAAGGTAAAATAAATGTATGTATTTTTATTGTCGTTATTAGTAGCTTACTTATCAATCACTATAAGTATGACTAGGTCAAATACGAATTTTAGCATAAGCTTTTATTTTAAATAACAGAAAGTGAAGGTGCATAGACGCATGCTTAATCTATAAACAAACAACACTACCTTCAATCAATTTTGACGCACTACATCGAAAAGTAGTTTCAAAGCAATCACAGATGCACAGATAAAGCGAGGATGGCCAATGTTTCCTTTAACAGCACGTTTTTCGTGTTTTTTTTTATTCCCGTCAAGTAATCAATTAATACAATTAAATTCTATTTCGAGGCAATAAGGGCGTCCTAATCCACTAATAGCAGGATATTATATTTCAGATAAATGATTTCATAAAACATTTTTTGGACTAAAGGAATCTATTTATCTGTTTTTATGATTTTTTTTTGTAATCGCAGGTTCAACTGTCAAATCTGGGAATACACAGAATATTGAATCGTTGGTAAAAGTTTACCAATTTTAAACACATTGAATGTATAATATAGTTTGTAAAAATGACATCGATGATTAAATATACCTTGTTCATTGACCTTGTAATATTTAGAGAATAGCATAATATACAAATAACGACTTGTGTTGATGACAATATAAAGTATTAAGGACCTTAATAATGATATTGACCGGAGAACCAGTCGTTTTTTTCTTGATTAAGTTATCCCTTTATGTTACCAAATCATGATCAGACACACTGATAAACTCTCGATTTCTATTAGCAGATGCCATGTTGTAGTAGCGACAATGCACTTAAAATGAACACGTCCATCATTTAAAGGTTCTCGTTGCTCACGTGAAAACATGATCGAGTTTATATTGACTAAAATATGAGAAGCGCTCGACACCCTCACATTATTATTATTGTTACTATTATTATTATTATTATTACTACTACTACTACTACTACTACTACTACTACTACTACTACTACTACTACTATTATTATTATTATTATTATTATTTTTCTTATTATTATTATTATTATTTTTTTTTTTTTTTTTTTTTTTTTTTTTTAAATAACACAGGTTCATAATTTATTATTCCTCATTACGGGATTGCCTATCTGTGTTGACTCAGCATAGCTTTTTATAAATAAATAACCGAGTTCATGCCCTTATCATATGAATGTTTGTCAATTTGTTGACTTTTTCCTACCTTCGTTGTAACTCTTGTCTGTCTGATGGATCCGTTTATACTAACGGTAGAGTAGGGTATTCATTATATAAATAAATAAACTAAATAAATAAATACGCAAATAAATATCGAACTTGCTTTCATACATTTTATCATCTTTTCACATAAAACCGTAAAATCTCACAAATGAATTGTTCGTAAGCTCCTGTCGGCTTTTGTCTGTTCGAAGTACACTGCTGATTCAAATCTATTTCTGAAATTAGGGAACTAACAACAGTAAACCTATAACTTTCTGGTAAAATTATCGAAAGTTAAATTGTAAATTTTGCATACGTTTACCATTTTCTATAACATTCTACAGTAAAAAGAATACATCATGCTCAGGAGAAAGCGAATTTATATGGAAATAGTATTTTATATAAGTAAATGTTTCGTCTCAAGTTTTAATTATGATGCTTTTACTTAATGTGTATACATGTTTTGTATAACAATATTCTAAATCTGACACAGAACCCAATAACCAACCCATAAGGGACGGTATAAACAGAATGCTGTTATTGCCCAATAGTGTTCGTAATATATTGACTTGTATCTTTTATTCAAACTCAATGCAGAATGGAGACCCCATACCAGTAGATCTGACGACTAGTATTCCACCGACTGCTCAATTTCTCACTGAGAGGATTCAAGTGTCCAGACAGTGCAAATGCTTTAATAAAAGAAAAGTATTCTAACTGACGTACAATGCACTGTTAGGCTCACCCAGAAATGTAAACCCCTTTAGAATGTCTGTGAGATATATTTCAAAGAATTGCTTACCTACTAGCTTAAAATATAAACTAGAAAAAGAGATAGCCTGCTTGATCTGTATTTCAGCGATTATATCAACGGAATAAAAAAGTCAGGCGTTTGTTCTCCTAATATAAACCAAAATAAGTCGGTTAAACTACTTGTATAAACTAGCAATTACTTTCATTTGGATTTTTTTCGTTTAACAATAAGCGATGAAAAGTGACAATCATCCAAATTACATGACAATTGCTCGACTTGCTTTAAATCATCAAGTTACGGTTTCTTTGAAATTGGCAACATACCATAACGTACGGTCTCAAGATAACTAAAATACTTTTGGTGGGACGATTAACCCAATAAACGGTACCATAACGTAATTCAAATGTTAAAGTACGATGATATTTTTTTGTATTCTCATATATATCTTTATGTGTTTATCTGGGAAGTACAAGTTTTATGTACGAAGCCTTATGACGAAGCTGTTTTGTCAATAATTGGACATTATCAGTAGCTTTAAAAAATATTTAAAAATAAGTGTTCTTCACTGGACCTGTAATATAGATTATATTCTAAATGTCCCTTTTTTGTTATATCGCAGCGACACAATTATAGTCATATTGGCGATGTCAAGCTAATTATTTGTGGAGTAAGATCCCAATATTATTACCTGCAAACAACCACCGGCGCATCGCCTTGCTATTCTGGAAAACCTCCCCACATGAAAGTTCGAACTGGACGCGAACACACTCTCTAAGATGCTGATGAGGTTCAAGTCTGAGGCTCTTTACGATACTAATGATAATTTTCATAAACATGTGTAAATATGTTAAACAGTTCAATTTATATAACATACACTTAAACATCTTTCAGACAATTGTATATGACAAAGCTTGGTGATATTTGTAAAGTTATAGTTGGTTGACTTCTACTATGCAATTTGATATTGTTCTACAAAGGAACATATACGAGTACTTTCAGGCAGCAGCAGTCAGACAAATTGTATATGGGATTATGTGGTAGAAATTTGAGAGACGTATGTGAAGTAGTTGTTCTTTCGGTTTTAACTAGCGGTATCAGTTCCGAAGTTTATAGACATACGTAAAGAAAGGTAAGTCGCTATACTTTAATGTTTCATGTAAGAAAATTACAAAAGTAGTAGGTATATATAATGACGTATTGTTTCATTAAATGGTACACATTAGACTTGAGTTAAATTGTAGTTAACGTATTCTTGTATCTGTTACGTTTTTATTAAAAATCATTTACGCATAGAAAGTATACTCCACACTTTGAGCCATACGTTTCCCTTAGTATCAGCCAACTTACACTGTTTTTTTTAATATCACGTTTATTAAGTGCATTTAATTAATGCTGATGTCAAAGATTTATAACAAATCAATCGATACTGGTTCATAATTTGTTTTCCCCATAACACTGCTAGTAAGAATACCCGTATAAATAGAATTACAAAAATATGGCTATGCTGTATATGTCATCCGAACGGATGCTCTTTCGACAGCACTCCACTCGTATCCGCAAAACTACAGAATATATGTCTAGGGTCTTTCTCAGTACAAGTACGTCTATAAAGGAATTGGTCACCGTGATGTATTTAAGCAAACAAAAATAGCGCTGTCAAAATTCAGCCTGATTTTATCTGAATCGACTTGGAATTTAACTTCGGTTTTGTGCATCAGGAAAAAAAGAAACTTTACGAACAGTTTATTTGAGGTTTTTGAAGTTTTCGTTCATATTAGTGTGTGTTATTTGACATAAACATGAAAATAGCACTCTAATTATATGTATTGTTTTCTTACTCGAATAAGTGCATTCAAATATTTATTTGAACATTCCATTCGAAATACAACAATAAAATTGCTGGTCATGACCGCGTAAAAAAGTTAGCAATAAAAAACATAATTGACAAACAAATAATATGGTTTAACTAACATATTTAAAAAAATGATCGATGACAAATGATCACATATGCAAATAATAAATAAATCAGTTATTGAGTGACGACTCTCTGAATTGCGACGTATATATATATATATTTAATGTTTACTGAAATTTACATGGTGATGGGACGATAAAATCAATAAACAAACAAACAAATTTACACATTGGCAAATCTTGTTTTGCTGACATTCTAAACATGATATATACGGGTCCTTATTTTCAAGTTTGTATTGTTTTATTTAATTTTGTGTGTCTGCAACTTTAAAAATGACTTTCAATATAAACAATACGATTCTGAAAAATTCTATCCGACCGACCGACCAATACATATTTGTGTAATGTAAGGCTGCTGCACATGTGCATTTTCTGCCTGTATTGGTTATAGAACATTTCAGACATCAATCCAATGAGTGATATTTGTTGTTGTTTTTTTCAATTTTGCATTCTCAGCCGAAGCAAAATAAGACTTTCTTTCGTTGCTCATGCTTGTGACACGATCAATCATTTCTGCTTCATTAGTAAAATGCCAACGTGTCCTTTAAACCGAGCAGTGTAAAGAAAATTAATAAAGGTAATGGTGAGAAACATTTTTTTATTAAATTATATGTGTTACACTTCAGCTTATTTAGTACAACGGACAAGATCAACGTTGAAGTATGACAAGTTCACATTAATTCCGATTTTATAGCATCAGACACACCTCAACACATTTGGTCGAAAATTCTAATGCAGTTTAGGTTTAATAATTGTCAATGTGAAGCTATTTGAAAGCGAATGATCAATCTTAACCAAACAAAAGAGTGTATATAGAAACAACTTCAAGAGGCGCAAATGAAATTGTCCGAAGTTTCAATTATCTTCATGGAAATAATGATAGATGCTCGTAATGTGTGACTATACCACATAGTAACAGATACAGAAGCCAGCGTCGACTTGATAAACTTCAAAGAAAAAATTGCTTGTTGTTTTTTTCTGTGAAATTTATGTTTTATATATTGTAACACCCGTATTTGCATCAGATACACCTAGAAAGCATTGTGGCTACATGCTACATAAACATATTTTCTTTGTCATTAGTTAAACTTGCATGTAATTTCAGTCTGTTCATATATAATCCAATTTGTGGTCCAAGTTTTTAATATTAATTAAGGACTAATTGCCTTTTAATTATACTTGCTTTATTATGCTTACTTTTGTCTAGGGAAGAAGCAAACTTTAGCGAAGAAGACGACCGATGTCTATGGGTCTGACAAAGGAAACGTACCATATGGAAGCTATGTATCTTTAAAAAATAATTTGCACATTCAATTTTGCGTATTGTAGCGTTCTCGTTAACTTGTATTGTTGTTAGGTCACATACGACATATCATTCTGTGTAGCCTTTTTAGACTCGGGTGGCATCGTTTGAACTACTGCAAACTGTTGATAAGCTGTAAGTCAAAATCGGGACTTCATTAAAACGAAATTCAAACTTCCATAATTGTACTTTATCGTTCATCTTCAAACATCAATACGTATATAACCATGAAGTTTCTTTTTGATACCCATATTGAGCATGTGCACTATCATTTCTAACTAGGTCTACACAGCTAAGGTTTGTTAATGAGCTTTAAAGAAACGTGCAACTGTAAATACCTTGCATGTGTTCAAACATTTGTTTTTCAGAAGTGGATTGTAAAAACTATAATAATTAGAACTCACTTTTATAATGAGCTTATATCTCATACCTTGGATGCAAGAGTGTACGTTTGTATTGTCAGAGTGCATAGTGGGGTCATACACTGAAACTACAACGAATGGCTGTTGGGTATAATAAAGTTTGAACTTTGCATGTTATTATTAGGTAGACGTGAAAAGGCTTTAATGTAGTGAATGTTAAGTATGAGGAGACTTAAATAAATTGCCAATATCAATAGAAGGTCATAATCATTTCAAATTATGTTGAAATCCATAGACAAAACAAAAAAACGTATATGCTAATATCAAATCTCCAGGATCCATAATTATCTTGGCGGTCAAATGACCGCTGAGTAAATATTGCATTAACATTAAATCCCACTTGTCCATGGAAACTACTTCAGATGTCTTAACAAGTTGGCTGCTTGAATACTTGCCCTAATCATATAACCACATCGGAATTACTTAGATGTATGCAATCACAAGCGCATATATACACAACCCTTAAAATAAGTAATCCTTCTTTATTTAACAAAAGATCTAAAGAATCAACAGTATGATAATTTAAATGGAACTATTACCATCGTAATTAGTGCGTTACGGTCTGTCAAATTAACTTTTCATGGACATCTCAAGCGACATAAAATGGGTTTTCTTTTGCTTTTTATTACTTTTATATTTTAACGACATAATTCCGTATATGCTAAGATGACGCTGTAACATGGAAAAAATAGCATAGCAGTCAGTTCTTTTTTCTTTTTTTTTAAATTAGTATTCGTTTTCCGAGAAAGCTAAGTTAAGCGATAAATGTTTATACAGAGTAGAAATGCATTACGAAGTATGATTGTCAATTCGTTGCGTGATTGATTCACAAAGTGCAGGCCTCAGGTGAACCCGACATATGTCATTCATACAGTAAGGATGTGTTTTCTGAAAAGGTTATGTTTTTAATATTTCTAAGAAGTTTGTGAATAAATTTAAAAATAATGACTAAATTAAAATCAGACTATTACTGAGTGGATATCATAAGTAAAACAAACGTCTTCGCTTTTTTTATTATTTCAGCTTGATCAGGTTTTACTACACTAGTTGCCTTTGAAAAGTAACCTCAGAAAATTAATTTGATGCTAATCTCTGAAAGCCGTATATAACTTGTAATCGGTATGTACAACTGAAACGAAGTTCCAAGGCAAATGTTAACTGTTTTATTGGTATTTGTATAATTGGTCGTTAGAGCGTTTTTGTCACTCAACCTTCTATTTGTAGGCTTGTTGCAACCTTGTCATCATTTTCTTGATAACTTTATCAGTTGAAGGACACTAACATCTTTAAATATGACAAACATGAAAATAATTATTATTAACGAATGCATTGATTTGCACATTGACATAAACGTTATCTAAGTTCTACATTAAATACAAAAGTGCATGTACGTAGCTAAAGTATGATAATAGTGCAAGTTTCTAAATTATGATTTGCGATTTCAGTAGATACATGGTGAACATATAAAAGTATACTCTACTTTACAAGACAATCTGTGTGGAAATAGCATTTTGCTATATACGCGACATACTTAATGATAACACCATATTTATCTGCATTTAAAAACAGATACAGAATATCCGTACTCAGGAATACGATTTACTAACAAACAAATTATTTTTATTAAAACACTTTCCTAAAGATATATTTTATTTTTAAACACCGATGTACACAAGGCTTAAGTTATAGTGTCGATAAAACGATTATAATATCTCCTCGAGTAAAACATCGAGTCTTTAGAATAATAATAATTAAATTAAAACCTATCCAATCCAAAATCTTCGTGAATAAGAACTATATATTCTAAAAAGCGCGTAAGAGTTCGCCACTCATACAAATTAATGAATTGAACATTAATATTTTGATAAATACATACATATAGTTGTTAATATATACTTTTAACGATCGTTTTACTGGTTTCAAAACACATATAACGCGATATAAACGTATAAGGTACAGAATATTACCTATTGAGATCCTTTAAAAATGTAGTGCTATTTCCAACGCCAGAAAATGTGCAGCAGTAATTTAAATATATAAAATATTGTGTTATTCTTTAAAAAATGTATTTTGCCGCTAGCTTGAAACTTGTACGTGGTAAGGAAGTGAGTCGCCAGATGGTCAGCTCGAGATGCTTACAGTGCTTTGTGACTTCCCTCGTGGCTTTTACTATTTAAGAACGTTAAACCATTTCTTAAAGTGATCTCCAATCGGCCCATACTGTCGACGGACCGTTCCAGGGCGGTGACTGTCGGGTTTGCTCTTTTAGTTAAATGACTTATAACAAATTTGCTCTTACTTTTCAACTTTGCTTGCGAGTGAAATACCTGTGTCCTGTGCCTGTTCACAGTGTCATATATATGTTGCAATGCCCATATGAATTTGTCATATATCCTTATCCATTATACGATGCATTCAGCACTGCAAAGTTTTAAAACCTTTTTGTCAGCATTATCTTCTTGATTTGAAAGTCGATGCTTCCGTTGTTGTTGTTCTCGTATACTAATAGACTGTACAGTATGCTAGGAAAACATAAACAAATGTCAACACATCCAAAAAAGGGACATGTATCCTATTTAACTTAGGGTGACTTACAAAACATGTAAGCTGTATATATTAAGACCTTTAGGGTGTTTTGCTAAATTGCAAGCCCATAAACCATTGACTAGTTTTTCCATTAACAACATGCACAGTGTTTTCTAAAATCTTAAGGCAAAGCGTCGATGCGACGTCTAGGACTTGGTTTATATGGTCATCGGACATCTTCAGGAATTCACACGATAGAACAATAAGAACAATTATTTAATACTATCAGGAGCAAATTAACGCAGAAAGTTTGGCTCTGTCGTACAGATAAGAAGCATGTATGTTTTGTGAAATACGAAACAATCAATTTTTTTGCCTACAGAAAGGGGAAATGAAAATCAACACTTTGAGGTAAGGACGGGTGTATAGGAATAACGGCTCGATTGTGGTGAAATCACATATAAATAATAAATAAGTAATTTATAATTCATTCGATCTGTGACCTATGTATTATACAATTGTGAGTTAGATTTGAGATTAAGTATTAAAATATGAAATAATAATATAGATATTACTACTTCTACTACTATTACTACTACTACTACTACTACTACTACTACTACTACTACCAATAATAATAATTATAATAATAATAATAAAAATAATAATAATAATAATAATTATAAAAAAACACTACTACTACTACTACTTAAAGCCAAGCTTAAATGCACTTGTATTTCTTATATTGACTTTGAAGTTTTGGTAGCTTTGGATATAGACGATCTGATAATGCCACGAATGCCACTTTCCAACTAAGTTAAACTGATGACCGATGATTTGATTAGACGAGGTTTGAGCATTTTGATACCGCCATCAATAACATTTGGAATTGCTTTCATTACAACAGGTGAAACTGTTTCACTTCAAAACGAATCGACAAACTTGCTGGTAATTGCATGGATATGTAAATAATGTTCCCGAATTTCAGTCGTACAATTACAACAAGAGCAACCTCAGGAAATCAGAGATTTGGTTTAAAGGTGGTGAATTGTAATTGTCAATTTCAAATTGATTTTGCAAATGGACTTTTAATGGCGAACAAAATGGCAGTTGTAAATTATGGTAAGTTTTTTTCAGTAAAATATTAATCGTTTTCGAATGAAAGGTGCAATTGTTCTTAGACAATGATTAGAAATACTACTACTACTACTACCACTACTACTACCACCACCACTACTACTAATACTACTATTATTATTACTACTTCTACTACTACTACTGAACCTATTTCTACTACTACTATTACTGCTATTGCTGCTGCTACTACTACTACTACTACTACTACTACTACTACTACTACTACTACTACTACTACTACTACTACTACTACTACTGCTACTTCTACTACTACTACCACTCTTACTTCTACCCCTATCACTACACCTACAAAACAGCTTTTGCTACACCAAATCTTACTACAACTGCTACTACTACTACTAATGTTGCTTCTTCTAGTAGTACCACAAATGATACTAAAGATGATAACAATGAAAATAGAAGCAAAAGAAGAACAAATATAAAGCATAATAACATTAAAGGAAGAAAATGACCATATAAATAACTAAGAATAATAGTATCATAGCAAAATGATGATGTACATACAAAAATGAAAATATAGTTGTTAATACGAAAAGAGTTCCTACAGACATTATTGTGTTCAAATACAATTTACTATTTAACATGTTGACATTTGTTGAGAATCGACGACCCATCTTTCTTAAGTCGTGTTCAGAAAATCGACGATAGATAATCAGTGTAGACAGTTTTTTTTTCTTTTCAAACTCCTTTTCTGTAAAGGTTATTTAAAAATTTGATTTTAGACGTAAGTCTGTAGCAACGAAACATTGGAACGAATGTGAGCATATTTTTATTGTCATCCATGATCCCTCTATTTATTATTTATCATACTTTTACATTTTTGGAAACCATCGACACAGAGAAGGTGAGATGGGAGGCATAACGTTTATCGCCCTGACCAGGACTGGAACCCACGTTTCCTATATAAGGCTTTAATTTCCGTATTTAGACACTCGTGGCATTTGGTGAAGTTGGAACTACGAAGTTATACAAGTATTTGCACCTACAAGCAACATTATCAGCTCCTTAACACACGATTGTATTGTAGTCCAATGTACATATATCAAAATAGTTTATCAGCTTAAGTAAGGCTCTGTCGTTCAAATGGACGATGTATACACACTGTTGACAGCTAAGCTAACTAAAGAAATAATGCTGGAGACCCTGCTTTCTAGTATACATACATAACATAAAAGACGTAATGCTTACTCGAGGCTATGACAGCTAGGTGTGAAGATGGGTGTAATTATAATGAGTTAATATACATAACATACACAGTTTCTCTCACCGTTATCTCGTCAGAGTTTAGGCTCGCACAGTTTTTCCCACCGTTATCCTGTCAGCGTTAAGGCCCTCACAGTTTCTCCCACCGCTATCTCGTGAGCGTCAAGGCCCGCACAGTTTCATCCACCGTTATCTCGTCAGCGTTAAGGCCTACACAGTTTTTCTCACCATTATCTCGTCAGCGTTAAGGCCCGCACAGTTTCTCCCACCGTAATCTTGTTAGCTTTAAGGCCCGCACATTTTCTTTCACCGTTATCTCGTCAGCGTTAAGTCCCGCACAGTTTCTTCCACCGTTATCTTGTCAGCGTTAAAGCCCGCACAAATTTATCCACAGTTATCTCGTCACCATTAAGGCCCGCACCGTTTCTCTCACCCTTATCTCGTCAGCGTCAAGGCCCGCACAGTTTCTCCCACCGCTATCACGTCAGCGTTAAGGCATGCACAGTTTCTTCCTCCGCTATCTCGTCAACGTTAAGGCCCGCACAGTTTCTCTCACAGTCATCTTGTCAGCGTTAAGTCCCGAACAGTTTCTCTCACAGTTATCTCGTCAGATTTAAAGCCCGCACAATTTCTTTCACCGTTATCTCGTCAGCGTTAGGTCCCGCACAGTTTCTCTCACCGTCATCTCGTCAGTTTAAAGGCCCGCACAGGTTCTCCCACCGTTATCTCGTCAGCGTTAAGGCCCGCACAGTTTCTCCCACCGTTATCTGGTCAGCGTTAAGGCCCGCACAGTTCCTCTCACCGTTATCTCGTCAGATTTAAAGCCCGCACAGTTTCTGTCATCGTTATCTCGTCAGATTTAAGACCCGCACTGTTTTTCCCACCATTATCTCGTCAGCGTTAAGGCCCGCACAGTTTCTCCCACCGTTATCTGGTCAGCGTTAAGGCCCGCACAGTTTTTTCCACCGTTATCTGGTCAGCGTTAATGCCCGCACAAAGTCATCCACCGTTATCTCGTCAGCGTTAAGGCCCGCACAGTTTCTCTCACCGTTATCTCGTCAGATTTAAGGCCCGCACAGTTTTTGTCACCGTTATCTCGTCAGATTTAAGGCGCGCACTGTTTCTCCCACCGTTATCTCGTCAGCGTTAATGCCTGCACGATGTCATCCACCGTTATCTCGTCAGCGTTAAGGCTCGCAATTTTTTTCCCACCGTTATGTTGTCAGCGTTAAGGCTCGGACAGTTACTCTCACCATTATCTCGTCGGCGTAATGCCCGCACAGTCTCCACCACCGTTATCGCGTCAGCGTTATGGTCCGCACAAATTCACTACCGTTATCTCGTCGGAGTTAAGGCCTGCACAGTTTCTCCCACCGTTATCTCGTCAGCGTTAAGGTCCGCACAATTTTACCCATCCGTTATCGCGTCAGTGTTAAGGTCCGCACAGCTTTTTCCAGCGTTATCTCGTCAGCGTTAAGGCTGGCACAAAGTCAACCACCGTTATCTCGTCAACGTTAAGGCCCGCACAGTTTCTCTCACCGATATCTCGTCAGCGTTTAGTGCCGTACAGTTTCTCTCACCGTTATCTCGTCAGCGTTAAGGCCGCACAGTTTTCCCACCGTTATCTCGTCAGCGCTAAGACCCGCCAGTTACATCCACTGTTATGTCGTCAGTGTCAAGGCCTGCACAGTTTCATCCACCGTTATCTCGTCAGTGTTAAGGTCTGCCCGGTTTCTCACACCATTATTTCATCAGTGTTAAGGCCGCACAGTTTCTCCATCCTTTATCTCGTCAGTGTTAAGGCCGGCCCAGTTTCTCACACCGTCATGTCGTCAGTGTTAAGACCCGCACAGTTTCTCACACCATTATCTTGTCAGCGTTAAGGCCCGCACAGTTTCCCCCACCTTTATGATCCAAAGTTGTGATTCCTTTTTGTATTTGCACAATCGTTGCTTAAATCACGACCATCAATTCAAATCAGAACTTTGATTACGAAGAAATACCTTATACGACAATAGTGCTTAAATATCGTCTAATATTAGTGGAACTTCCATTATCATATTCGTTGTAATTGACAACGCAACTTAACATCACTCTTTAAAAATGTTTTTGAGATCGAATATGTCAATTAAAACAAACCATTTATTCTCAGTAGAATTAAAACTACACAAATATTAAATATTATCTTATTTGTCGACATTAAAATTATGATTAAGAGGATATTTTATTGGATTTAAGTAGATTGCGCTTGTAATTAAATGTTTAAGCTTTATAATTATTCAATTTTAACCGTTTAAACAAATGTGAATAAAAATAGTGATAATAAAATGCAAATCGTGTGCAAATTGAAAATAATTATATACTATCTGCTAGGCTATATTTGGGGCTGTTTTCATTATTGCGCCAGGAAGCAAATGTTTCATTTCATTCTTTATCTATAAATAGTGTTATAATAAAATTGTTTTGTCTTTGAATTTGTTCCACATAGTGTAGCACTCTTGGAATCTGCTAGATAGCAAATCTTTTAGCCAAGTATCTGTGGCTAACTTGCGTGTCAGGTTGTTAACTAATAATACTCATTAAAAATTCGCCACAAGGTTCCCGTAACCTCTATTTATATTTGCGCGTTCCCTGCCCCTGCAGTTCATTTATATAACAAAAATTAAGGGGGTTGTTAGGAAAGACCTAAAATCGTATAGTAATTGATACTGCCTGGCACCGATATTGGTGCCAGACGAATTAATTTAAATGTGTCGTAATTTGAAAGAAAAACATGAAAAACGGTGTGACATAAAGTTGGACAATAGAAAGTCCACTGAGGTAAGTAAGTAACATATATCGCAAGTTAATATTTACAACAATTAAAAGTTATAATTGCACAGATAGAAACAAAATATATAAGAGATGGTTGAGGCATAGAGTGCGGATAAACAAAAATGGAGTGAACTTCTCTGATTTCCTTTGTTTACTTGCGCTTTTAGAACGAGGCTGTCAAATGCGTTGTACAGAAGGATACACTGCACTAAATATATAAAGGTAACGCTCCACCAAAACTATCCGTCCACCATAAGTAATAAGTAATGGCGAAAACATAAATTACTTTATATTATCATATAAAGTTTTGTTTAATATTTGCGCGCTCCCTGCCCCTGCAGTTCATTTATGTCACAAAAATTAAGGGGGTTGTTAGGAAAGACCAACAATTGTGTAGTGATTGATACTGTCTGGCACCGATATTGGTGCCAGACGAATTCATTTAAATTTATAGTTATTTGAAAAAAGCATGAAAAATGGTGTGACATAAAGTTGGACAATAAAAAGTCCACAACACCGTCCAACCAAACGGGCAGGGAACGAGCAAGTTTAAAGGTAGGACACTGATAAGAATGACTAAGTATTTGTTGAAGGTAAAATAAAGGCATTTGAAATTCAATAAAGATAATAATGATGTTAGTGACTAGAACATAATTAAAAAAAGGTGAACAATATAGATATTTATTTTGGCAACATAAAATGACTAGTATAAAGTGCCTTATGAGATCATAGTTTTCGGTACTGGACATATTTAATGCAAAGCGAGAACTTGACCGCCAAATACTAATGGTGAAAATGGCATAGCACAAACTGAAGACAAATAAGCTTGAGTGTGGAGAGAATAAGGCAGTTGAGGCCCAAAACAGATGGTCAAGATGAGACCCACACAGTCTAAACGTCTATTTTAAGGCTACTGATGATGGCGGGCGATAAACTAAGGCACTGATTGTCAATTGAAAAACATTAAATAGGTGTTTATATTAAACCCCCATAGTGAAGACATAAATTTACTTCTTACTAGAAAATAGCAGTGAATGCAAGATAATTTTTTAACAATTAAATAACTGTTATTTTTTCTGATAAACATCCTAAGTATGTCAAAACTTGCAGCTTGGGTGTTATTCAGTTTAAGATATGTACAGCTGAAACAGTTCATAGAACCTATGTTTGTGGTAACCTCAATACCTGAAATTCATGTTTGGCTTGGATGTGAATGACAATGGCGAATGTGAGATTTGTAAAGAAAAGATCCCTGAGAAAACATATTTATGGCACATCACCTCAATATACACCTTGATAACCTTACATCTTATAATGTTCTGGATAGACAGTTAACATAATAAATTGGAAGATTATTTGGTATTTATGTATACAACAATTGACTGAGTAGAAAGACTAACAAATTAAATTGAAAAAAAATCTTAAGTATTTATATACATAACAGATAATGGCTAAGTAGAAAGATATATATTGCAATACAAAATAACAGTTCATAAAGTTGTTGTGCCTGCCTGATACACCCCAATATCAGACAAGAAAGTCAAGCTGTTTGGATGTTGTAGAAAAAATATTGGAATTGATTCTTTGATCCGTGTAAACATTATTTGATTGGGCAGGAAACATGAATGAAATATACAATAGAAACAATGCATAAAAACTGCTATCCATGGCTGTTTGATACACCCCAGTATCTGACAAGCATGTTAAGGTTGGATGGTAAACAATAGGCATTGTAATGAGTTGTGTACACGTGTACACAGCAGTTGAATGAGCAGAAAACATTAAAATATACATAAAGGTTTGCTATTCATGCCTGCCTGATACACCCAAATATCTTACAAGCATTCTTTGGATGTTGAACAATACGTTGGCATTTGGTAAGCCTGTACACCGCATTTGAGTGAACACAATACTTAAAACCATGCATAAAAATAGTTATCCATGCCCGTCTGACACACCCCAATGTCTAAGAGGCATGTCTAGCTTGGATGGTATAGAGTATGCAGAATAGAAAGTTTGGTACACAGCATTTGACTGTGATACATTAAACAATGCAAAGATTTTGCTACCCATTCTGTCTGATATTTGACCACCAAGTTAACTTGGATGTTAGACAATATGCAAAATGCATTAAACAGTATATGGAAATTGCTATCCATGCCTGTCTGATACACCCCAATATCCGACAAGCATGTTTAGCTTGGACCATGTGCAATAAGAGGAATACATATTTGGCATCCTGTACACAGCAACTGACAAAACAAGTTACATTAAACAGTGCAGACAATTTGCTAGCCATGGCTGTCTGATGCACCCCAATATCTGACAAGCATGTTTTGCTCTAGCGGTATACAGTTAAAAGAAAAGTACATTATTTCTATGCCTGAATGCAACATGTGATTTGGCAAATTATGAAGGCACAATAAGCAGATGAAAAGTTGAGTATGTTAGTTTTGTCTGGTACACCCCAATACCACAGGTATGTAAGCTTGTATTGGTGCTTAAACTATGAACACCAATGTGTTTTATGTAATGATGGAAGGACCTAGTACTTGACAAATGGCAAAGATTTACTTTTTCTTAGGTGTCATTTCCAAGGCTGGGACTCGAATGTATCGTCGAAAAGCATGAGACCTCCAGCGGCCCATGAGCATTACTTCAGCTTCCGTGACCCCTGACAATATTGCCTGCGTGCATGCTCCAATTCTGAAATTATGTAGCTTGTAAACTGATGTGGACAGATAACAAAATGCGAGTAGGTCATTAAAAACACGTCTGAATTTCTGTATGGTTAATGGCTCTCCTGTTGAAGATACAAACAGGGGGCCCGGTACAGGGCCACGCATTTGCGAGAAGGATTGTAAAGCAGCTACAGGATAGAGCGGACCATTGTTCCTTATGATTATTTCGATAGGTTTATCTGACCACCTTGTTGTGTAATTATGAAGGTATAGGGTTAGAGTAGTGTCATGAAATTAGATATGCGAGAGTTGCACTACTTTCTTAGCAGAAGTACATGTGTTTGGTAACAGCTCAACCATACGAAAGAACCCCAAAAATGCCAGCAATATAACTGACTTGTAAAGGAATATTTGGTAACGTGACGCAGCATATAGATGGTTAACCGCATTAACGAGCATTATTATATGGCAATGCAAAAGAGGCCTGCGAATGTCCTGGCAGACTCTAAGCTTACGGCAGCCCAGGATCATACGCCGAACAATAGGTTGGTCACATGAATCCCTAGTGTTTGCAATGAAGTGAAATAATGAAATAGCAGAAAGGTGATCACTTATGCTCGGAGGAGCTAATCCTAAATTATGGAGATGGGCCACAAAGGTCGAAAGGTATTGTGGCGTAGATCGGAAAACCGTAGCATTGGGGTATGTTTTTGCGATGAACTTGATAAACTTTCGCCAGAAGTTGAGATATGCTGTCCTTGTAGAAGATGTCAATGAGGACATGAGTAAGTGTTCCTTCACCTGAGCAAGGTGAGCGGGGACATCTCCCGAGGAATTGGCACTGGAAACTTGTCCAGAAATGGGGCTGCACTAAGAGCTTCCTCCACATGTAAACGTGAGAGTCGATCACAAATGGTATTTTGCTTTGTAGGAATATGTGAAGACTTACAACAAAAATTGTAATTGATTGCCTTCAGAACGATGATCCTTGTCAGTGCCATCATGACAGAATCCTTGGATGTTTGATTATTAAGGCAATGTTCAACAATCATGTTATCACAAATGAATAGTATATTCTTGATTTGCCAATTCTGAGCTAATAATGACACTGCTAATGTGATGGGATGTAATTCGATGACATTAATATGATGCTGCCTCACTTCAACTGGGAAGGAGCCAAATGTCCAATTTGTTTGATGCATGCATGCAACACCTGCTGACCCAGCAGCATCTGAGAAGAGCTTTAGTGTAACTGATGATAGAAACCTGTCATTTGTTAGCAGGGTCCAGCCATTATATTGAGTAAGGAAATAATATCATAATTAGAGATCAGCCCTACAATCTTTGTTCAGTTTGATTTAATGGTTTGGGTTACTCTTTCAACAAGTAAGGTCATAGAGCATACGCAGAAAACAACGGCCTGGTTTTATAACCTTACAAGCAAAGTTAAGGTAAGCTAAGACAGACTGAAGCTGAAGAAGAGTAATCTTCCGGCGATTCATTGTCGTAAGCAACAGAGACTTCAGAGTCTCAATTTTGTCTAAGGGAAGGCTTGCTGATTAGTCAGTAGTGTTTACCGTAATGCCGTGCACTTCAACAACCGTTGAAGACAAAACAGTTTTACCTGACTTAATTGGAAACCCTATTGTGGCTGCCAACTGAAAGAATGTATGGAGTGAGTTAAGACACTTGAGGCAGGTGCACCAACAAAAATGAAGTCATCAATTATATATGAGACCCTAAGAACACCATATTTACATCTAAGAATCCATTGTAAAGCTCGCAAAAATGGCTCGAATATAACAACTGAGGAATAGGCATCCATAGGCAGAACCCTATCAAAATAATAGTTGTTATCAAATTTAAAACCCAGTTTGTGATAATAAAGAGGTGAACTTTGGATAATACGAAACATTTCTTCAATATCTGCTTTTGCTAACATTGAATCCCTCCCTGCAAAAAGAACTAAAGATGTCACATAGTCAAAATTTCCCAGAATGACCGCAGAATGTTCTCGGAGAATAGTTGCATTGGCAGAAATTGCATGTTTTGGATAAGAAAGGTCGTGAATAATGCGGAAAGAATTGGGGGTTTTCTTTGGGACTACGCCTAATGGAGAGCAAATGAAATTGTTTAAGGGGGGTTACTCTATGGTCCCTTGACTATGCCTTTACTTACTTCAGAAGAAATGTTTGTAAATACAAAGTTTGAATGACTAGCAACGGAAGGATGATTGCTGCATAGCCTGGCAGGCATCACACCTGTATAACCAAAGAAAAACTCCTCTCTAAAACCTTTTAGCGGTTTTGATGTTTCGTGATTATCGTTTCCAGCAAGGAGAGGTTCAAGCGCTAACGGATCAATTGGTGTAGGTTAACTAAGTATGATTTTGAATTGAACGGTGCTTGTTTGCTGATGGGGACTGTGTTTTGAAATCACTGATGCGTCTGCATGGTTTAAAACAACGGCTCGCCCCATGTGACGAACCATTGCAGTTGTTGCATACATGCTGCAGTGTACATTTTGATTTAAGGCATCTGCCGGAGTCCTGGAATTCCCAACAGAAGCCTTCTCTGTGACGGACAGAGAGGGGGAGTTTTGTGACCGATGACTGCTGGCCACGAAATGACTGAGACTTAGCAATCATTGAACAGAAAAGGTAAGTTTAAGTGTGAATGTTACCCCATGGTAGAGGTTTAACCGAGCGCAGTTGACGGAACTTCTCGTCATACTGTTGCCATGGGAAATAATTTTGGGCCAAAGACTGAATAATGCTCATATAACGGAAAAGTTCTGAACTTTGAGTAGGGTATTTTCCACAATAGATATCAGCATTTAGCTGGAATGCGCGGCACCATGTGGGGATTTAGGTAATTTTGTTTGCAGAATTAGTTTGTACTGATGTGGTGATTTTTTATAGTTGTTGTCTCAAAGAGATAGCTGACTTAAACAGTAGTGCTGAAAGGTAAATATATTGTTAATTGTAATATTTTGCCTGGTGGTCTTGTCCACAGAAGGGTGAACTGAAGAGAAAGCACCCAGTTCTACAACCTCACCCACTTCTGGTAGTAAATGGTCATCATTAAGCGATGAAGTTGAACATGGGTCGTCCAGGTCCAATGGAAGGTCCAGTGTTGCTAACAGTTCAGTCTCCATCTGAGGATGGTCGGTCTCTCTCTGAGGTGGTTTGGTCGTTTCTTTCTGGGGCAGCAGGCTTTGGATCTCCTCCAGCAGACCGGCATCACTTGTTATGATCCTTGCAATTAATTGCGTTAACTGTTGATTTCCCTGTTGTTTTTTCTTTGCCTGTTGGCGTTTGCCTGTCTTAGATGTAGTTGTTTTTTGCTTCGGCATACTGAAACAAAACAGTAGGGAAAGCAAACAAGTCACAAAGAAACAGTTTTAAGATTATTTATGTGTCAACATCCCTATAGATGATTGCATCATATATGGAAGAATGGTTGGCAAACATAAATTATTATTAACTTATCACGAACCCAAACCTTAATCAGCCAAGTATAGGAAAAGCAGAGAACATAATTTTCAAGCATGTAATGATTGAGGCGTTATCAATGACTGAATATTAAGTATTAAGCTTGGTCATATGATGACCGAAACAGATGCCATTAAGAACATACATATTATATCCGTAAGGTGGCAGATAAATGAAATAATAAATGTTACCAAATACTTGTACAAACCTAAAAATAGGGTAATATGATGTCGTGTGATAGACTTTTACCACACAATTGGGTCATATAATGATCCCTATAATTAAAATTGCAGAATATTATTAGCTCAATACACAGAGTAGGGACAATGGGTCATATAATGATCCCCATGCATAAGAATGCATAGGATAGTCATATAATGACTTAATACGTAAAGATGAGCCATTTAATGACCATCACACAGTAGGGACTTATAATAATCCCTTTGTTTAAAATTGTGTAAAACACGGTTTTAATCAGAGAGGTGAGTCATGTAATGATCCCCATGCATAAGAATGCATAAGATAGTCATATAGTGACTTAATTCATAATGATGGATCATATAATGAATGGTCCATACTTAAATTGCAAGCGAGAATGAGACAAACAAATGAAAAGTGTAGCAAGACATAAACTTTCCCACTTTATGGTAAGATAGTTTGGGATGATGTTATTGATATGTTCAATAAATAAAAATGTTTAATACCAAAATGTGTACAAACATATATGATGAGGGAATATGTGGTAATCCTGCCTGCTAAATAGGGTCTGTTAGCAGCTCAAGATATTAATGAAGGCACCTTTCAGCCTGCAACACAGCACCCCGTATGGAACTGTAATAGCGTGTCATTCCTCTGTCATTATCAACATGCACTTCATCCGCTGCTACATAATCTGACATTGAAGTTATTGCAGGAGTGGTCCCACATTTTAATATGATCATGATGAGCAAAATATTGTTGAAGAAGTGAGTTGGTAGCCAGTGCCCTTTGGCTGAACCCGTAGTGCTGTACCTTGGAAGGAGGATCTCACCAATAATTAAATATTTGCAGCCATCAAGCAAAATCCTACATGCAAATGTAAATATCATATCAGCTACCCGACGTGGTGATATCTGTGAATTGCATACATCGTTGCTTTCAATGTCCAGGAGAACAGCGTCAATATTTAGATCCTTAATAGGAGTAATATCCGACCACAATGACTTGGCATGATATGGGTCTGTTATGGTAGCCCCTCCAAACCCATGCCAACATATCTGTTATTGAGATGAATCAATATTCATATTCAAACGTCCTTGGTCATAACACCAAGATTGTAGTCTTCTGGTGAATGAATGTCCTAGGATGAGAACATTGTACATCGTGAAACTAGCAAAATGTAACAATGTAACAGTAAACCGCCACCCTTATCCTGCTAAAAGTAAGCAATTTAGTGACGAAATCAATTGACAGAGTCTTAGCTTAAACGTGTAAAATACCGTTAAGTGAAAAATGTAATAATCACCAAAGAAATAAAATACAGATATAATTACCACTGTCTGCAATCCCAACAGGTTTAATTATCTAGAATTAATGCGATGCGTGAAGTGGTTAACCAGCACGTTTTGTAAACAAGAACAAAGAAATCTCTCGCAATAAGCCGTAACAGAAGCCTCTGTATCGAAAGCGACTGAAACTTATCAAAGAATAAATGTAACAATGTTATTACACAGATCCCATCAAACAAAGAAGTTAAGCAAGATCGAAAATGGAAGAAAATAAACAAAAATGCAGTAAACTTCTCTGATTTCCTTTGTTTCCTTGCGCTTTCAGAACGAGGTTGTAAAATGCGTTGTACAGACGGATACACAGCACTTAATATATAAAGGTAACGCTCCACCAAAACTATCCGTCCACCATAAATAATAAGTAATGGGCGCAAACATAAATTGCTTTATATTATCATATAAACTATTGTTTTAAAGAGACTAGACTTTTTCCAAGGAGAGTCATTTGTATATTAAAAAAAACGATAGACAGTTGCCAAAAGTTAACGTTCATGGACTTTTAAAACAGTTATGAAAAGGTCTACTTATTTTAAGAACGTGTTGGGTTAATTAATCGAACATAGTCTTGGCAGAGGACATTTAAAAGAAAAAAACTGTCGGTTGAATTTCAAAATTGTAGACGCGTTTCCTAAAACGCGGTAAGTATTACCACGGGTGTTAATCATAAAAAAATGTAATTATGGCATAATTATAGTGGTCTCTTTGCTTCAACTATATAATATTTAAAATAAAATATATGCAAAGGAAATGTATTATGCTAAAGTAATAACATTCGTTTTAAGTAACTAAATTCTAGTCTAAATATATTCCAACCTTAGTGAGAAAAAAGAATAGCTAAGCAAAACCATAGTGAAAATAATGAATGCAGAGACCTGTTAGTGTGTTAAATGTATATCAATGTAACCACACTATCTATTGGAACCAGTTGACTTTTTGTATACAACGAACAAGTATTTTGTGTAAAGCCTTTGAGTCAAGCTATTTACGAAATGGCATTGACTTTGCCTGACGTTGTGAACATCACTCCTAGACTGATAAAATCTCTTCTGAATGTTGACACAGGATAATTGTATATATATATATATATATATATATATATATATATATATATATATATATATATATATATATATATATATATATATATATATATATATATATATATATATATATATATATATATATATATATATATATATATAAAACACAAAAAAAAACAAAGATACTGAAGTTATTATTAGGTCGATAAGTGATGCACTATGACTTGTATCATATTCTATTACTTAATATCACGTAGCTGTTTTAAAATTGAAATAAATGTATTATTTTTGTTCTTACTTTTTTTCTGGGGTTTTAAGAAAAAGCTTATTGAAAGGGGTAATTTATAAGATAATTCTTTAACAAACGTTACTAATCCTGTTTGTCCAGCTGTACTAACACTAGTTGCATATAAATGAAACAGAAGTGCCTTCTAGTTTAAATCAAAACAATCAGTACATGATTTATAGAATTGTTCTATGATATTGCCTATGAACGTCTAAGAAAGTATGCCACTGTGATAAACTTAAACACCGTTAAGTGTGATTTTAATTAATTTAGCTTATTTAGTAAACCGTATTTCTGTGTGTGCTGTAATATAGTTATCAATAGCATTACAACTCATCAGAGGTTTAATATAATACATAAAATATCATCGAAATCACAAATGAAGTGTAACATATGCAAAGCATTAGAAATGTTTATGTATCGAACATATGAATATTGGATTTTTGAACAATATACACTTTTGTCGACGTGCACGGGCGAATGTACCAAGATGTTGACCATTGCACAATTTCCAGTGCAATTAGAAAAAAAACAGTAATATGCATGAGAAAGATTAAGGTTACTGTCTACCAAATAACTTTGACTACACAGGCGCATTTTGACCCAGTTTATTTTTAAATAGAGACACAGTTAAGTCTTCCCTTCATTTATACCACAGATTGTTCCCTAAAATCCATATTTTATAAATATTTAATAAATACTTGTATTAACAGTATCATGAAGATCAGTCAACATTTTAAGCGCCAATTGTTTGATATTCAGCGATTAATTGTAGGATGAAATCTAGAATATATTGCTTTTGTTTGACTGCAATACATGTTAGTCTTATAATCTTTTCTTTTAATTGTTGTTTTTAGATTACCAAGGAACTTTTTTTCAATATTATAATTATTTGCAAATAGAAAATGATATGTGAACACTATTTTAGAAGCTGAATTTTAATTTATTTTTAATACTTGGAGATACTGTGTTCTACTTGTAGTCTGTGTTCTATGCAAGCTCTGTAGAATATAGTTACACTTAAGACAAAATAAACAGCAAGTATCTCCACCAAATGTATTGCAAATAAGAATATATGATGAAGTCTAGTGTGGATTCTAACACATACCAAACATTAAAAAGGCACATAGCAAATGTGTTAACATGCAAGTCAAATGTGAAAGTACGAACAAATCTGTAATATTACTGGCGTGCTTAAACCAGCTTTACAGAGCTCGAAACCTCGCACTTTCTGTGGATTTTCTCACACGCAAGATGAAAAGAAAGCCAATCTATTTAACTATCCAAAAATTTGCAAACGTTGACGTTTTCTTTAATCAGTCTTCACGGAAGCTAAGACGTCATGGAAGAAAAATGTCCGCATAATATTTTTGAGAAAGAAAATTATCATTTCTATTAGACGAACAACACAAAACTTCTTGATTGTAAATTAATTATCTTTTTAATAGAGAAAAAACATGTATCCGGTAAGTGTAAATGATTGTAAAATCTTGTTTATGTGAAAATGAAATTGACGAACCAAAGTGCAGTGTCCATAAAAGGAACTATACTTACCAATCCTTGTTGGATGAAATCAATAACAACGTAGGTTTCAATTGTCTTCAATGAGAAGTGAATCAGGTATACAGTTCGCTGTACTTTGACAAAACACACATGCTGACCTTTGGTCTTTTATTCGCTTTAAAAAGTTATTCATTTCCAAGTTGTCATGACAACGGTTTAGTAAATGTAAGCAAAACCTCAATATGGATTCGACTTTTTAATAATAATCCAAAGGGATAT
The DNA here is from genome assembly GCA_007844125.1 of Sinonovacula constricta. Classification (NCBI taxonomy): domain Eukaryota; kingdom Metazoa; phylum Mollusca; class Bivalvia; order Cardiida; family Solecurtidae; genus Sinonovacula; species Sinonovacula constricta. The sequence goes on from CM017563.1 coordinate 22,592,842, forward strand.
CAATTTGTTTTTGTCGATAAAGGTGTATTATATAAAATAAAATGTGAAAGCCGAAATTCGAGCCTATTTGATCCCTACGTAAGATAGTTGTGTTTGTGTTTTAGCAGTTTATATTTGTTATTGTACCCACACAACGTTCATATGTCACATTCTTCACCAAGTACAACTACTTTATTGAATCAATTAGAAACTGTATTTGATATAACATGAGCTCGTGGAAAGAGTGCGACTCAAGCCTACACATCGTAACTGTACATGTCCCGGGTAACCATTATTTTGTTCTATAAATAACATCATAGTGTTAAAATACAAATAGCATTCAAAGGTTGAATACTTCAACGTTGTGGTTTTTAATGATATCTTTTGTTGAAAAGTCTACTTGATTCAATTCTGCATTCTCTTTTGACTGTAGCGGTCTGGTATACTGCAAGATGGGCATGAATACTATGCGTGTCCTTGAACAATGTTCATTCATTTTATTTAGTTGTCATCGCGGGGCAGCGCCCGTGGCCTACCCTTCTGGTACTGAATGCCAAGTCTTCTAGCTGACTTGCGATCGCCGGATGTTGTTCACATGCATTTGTTCGTGTTTTTCTCCACTAAATAGCTAGGCGCTGCTATAGTGATCATAAATCCTCGCTGTTTCTCCAAAACAAAACCAAAAATTTTTGTTCTCGAGACAAAAATACCGGGCAAAGTTTACAGGATCTGATTACAGGATCTGATGCCAACTTATTATGTTGTACAATTTATTTTTAATTGATAGACATACAGTTTTTGTTATGATGACTTCTATCTATTACATGCTACCTAGTCATGTCGGTATTTAATATTTTTTTCCACAGATTCCTCAGTATACCATTTGTCTGATAAATATGATGGTCATTCTCTACGCTTAACTAATAATACTTAATTTGTAAAAAAGAATGTTTACATAAAACAACTTTCGCAATAAATTGTAAAATTAACAATAAATATCAATATGTGGCAAATGTCAAATGAATGTCCTACGTGTAACCTACGGACAAGCTATGATTAGAATTGGACACGTGTTTTCAATAATCAGATTAACAGAGTTGCATTCAACGAGAAACCGCCTACTGTTTATACTTGACTACATAAAGCTGTTTTGTTGTATAATGTGTTCGTCGAAATATAATACCTTACAACAATAAGATGCATGTTGTCAAACATTTTCTTGTATTGTGTTAGTAGTGTTATGTTTTATATTAAACATCTATATCTTTCTAAGGAAAACCTTTACATTTTTTCGATGCAATAACAAAACTTAAATGTAAATGTGATTATAATAATGAAATACACAAATAATCTGACGTATACTTTTAAACTATGTGACTATGCACAATAACAGTTACATTTTATTAGCATTACATTAATATAAATTGTAGCACATTAATAACGTTATATGGTCCATTTGCATCACATTCGACACAAATTGTTCTTTCCATCCTTCTTTGTTGCCTAGCCACCGAATATAAAATGCAATTGCTATGACAACAACAAATGGAGATGGTTAATGGACTTTATTCATCGTATGGTTTTACAAAGCATTACATTATTTTGTATATGCGGATTGTACTAGTTTTCTTCTTATTATTAAAGTCTACTTATTCCCATCTATAATACATGTAGGTCTAACCTCATTATATTACCTTTCCATTAATTTAAATCTCATCATTTTGTATAACCCCTTATACTTTTGTGTAGGTATAATGGACCCTTCTTCCGAGTTTAACTTTCATCTTTGCACCTGGGCACTACATTAAAATATTCCTCGAGAGTCTCGAGTGTGTTTTTGTATTGACTAAGACTTTTGTGCTTTCTGCAGGTAACTGGTTGCAATATGAATTGTTAAAACATATCGCTATAATAACATGTCTCTGTGCGATTAATTCCATGTTTATTTTCCTATCCTCATATTTTGTCATTTATGCTTATAACCGGCATGACTTCATTAAAGCATTTCTGGCGAGAACCTCGTGTTTGTGTTTTGTCTAGACTTAGACCCTTTTGTGCCTTCTGCAGGCCCCAAAAGAAAAACTAAGTGTAGGGTAAGATACACAAGCATAATAGGCTAGTTGGCTTATGTATCCTTGGTTATTGACAGCCATACACTATTGATTTTCTAAAATGTCCTTTTTAAGTATGATAACAGCACTAAGATAATGCATTGAATTAACAAAAAGAAATATGCTTTATATTACACCATAGACGTCACAAAACTAAACCATACATATGTCAGAAAAACAATAAAAGGTTAGTCCTTATTAAGATTACCGTATACTTTTCCATGTATGTCCCCCCAAAAAAAGCCCGAAGACGCAGGCGAATTCTTAAAAAGGTTAATCAA
>CM017563.1:22602450-22664950 GCA_007844125.1 Sinonovacula constricta
TTGTATTTTGTTTTCATTGCCGTTAGCAAAACTTAACTTTTATGTTTAGTATTATAACTAATGTTATTTCATATTGGACATTTTAAAGTCCTCGTAGATTGTTAATTAATATCAAGTAGATGAGCACATAGTTCGGATGAAAGAAACAGCTCGTTAACAAATATATACCAAGTAGTGTGGTGAACCGTGTTCATTTGTTTATGTGAGTATTCTAAGTTCAGTGGTACTTTAAATGGGGCATCGAAATTCCATACTCATTGTCAGATATCGATACAATCTTGATTTCTATTGCTTCAGATTTATAATATGGCAAAATGGAATTAAAAACTAGCAATTTTCTCGAATAATGCTTAAGATAAAAACGTCTTATAAAAGTGTTGAGGCATAGGAAGATCTTATTATTAGATCCAGAAACATTTCTTTGAAACGAATCATTTTTTTTTCTTTTGAGTTTTTGTAATAAAATTAATTGAAAAAATAACGAGTTTCTGGCTAGTCGCTTAAAAGGTTGGTCGTTTTGAAAAATTAAAGGGCATACAACTATTATTTTTTATGAAGAATCACTCGCAGCACTCCCTTGAGAATAAAAAGAAAGCATTTGTGTGAAAACTCTATACCATTCATGTGGAGCTTGTTTTGTCTAAAATAAAGACATGCTTCGATTTTAAAATTAAGCCCGATTAAGGACATATTTTCATTGTATGCTCATTTGTTGTAAAGTCGCGCTTACTCTATCCTTTCCGCGGAAAAACAATGGTTTTAACTTCGATATAGATAAAAATGTGTTTAGTCTAGAAAAAAGCATTGCTGTTTGTGAAAGGTCACTTTTTACTTATTTCAACATTTACCTGAAGAGTATATAATGTTATGCATATAAGTCGAACAATAATAATAAATAGAATGCGAACAATTAATAATTGTCTCCACCCATATTTCACACAGGTAGCCTATTTGTTTCTGGTACAATAACTATCGTGTTTACAATAACTCCACATAAATTCAGCACATAAGTGTAATGTTTACATACGCGGATTTTATCTTGTCCCGATATCTTACAACATGGAGTCAAGATTTTTCAAGAACAACTGCTTAATCGTATTGTCCACTAAGATTTCTCCCAAAATGTTTTGATTGTTAACTTTGCTCAAATCCACCCAGTGGGAGGCTAAGGCGAAGTGGATGAGGTGTCGACTTATAAGTCCTCTGACTGCTTAGCCTCCCACTGGGTGGATTTAAGCAAAGTGTGGGGCAAACTACTTTTATTTGAGAAGGTCATGTGAACCGCTGGTTGTGCTTCTCAGACCTGGTTTTGGCGTCTGATTCTACCAAAATAGAAGTTACTTTAACTACTTTAAAGACCATTGTTTACTGCTACAATATATTAAAAAACAAATCAAAACATTTTGGAAGAAATCTTAGTGGACATTACGATTAACCATCTGCGGCAAAACTGAATTTGGTCATTCTTAAATCTGAGTTAACCTGCAAGTTATTTCATTGAAGTATAAATGTGATTTCAACCAAACTTTGAAACTGTGCATGTTATTAAGATTAGTGTTATAATTCTCAATATTAAATCCCCTGTCAATAAAAGTCAGTCTATAGCATTGGCTGCACCGTTTCTGTTAGCCATTTAGGTACGAAATGACAATATGTCACGTGGAATTTAGACAAATCAGTTTCAATCAGAACGCGCAGGTTATGTTTCAATAAGAAAAACAGAAGCAATAGCAAGGTATTTCTTGATACAGTTTAAGGGTTTCCTGGCCTGGTCTTGGCTATAATGCATGAACTATACTCATATTTACTAATTATAGCTTTATGTATTGCAGTATGCAATACAAATCAAACAATGTAATTGCTACATTAACTGTCAGTACTTCTTCCACTATAAATTGTTTCACTGCATAAAAGTATTGTTGGAAATGTTTGCTATACAATTTTTAGCGAACAATTAACATTGTAACATCCTTGACATATGGAAAATGTTTGAAGACTTTATGCGAATTGGCATTATGTTAAGGAAGTTTTGTGTAAGTGGCAGACGAAAACACCTATATTCCTAAAAAGACACTTGTTTGTTGCATTACAAATAAATTTTGCTTTTTACCATTAAAACTTTCACAATGTCCGGCTAACTTGCAATATAACATAATAAGATTATACTTACAAAATAAAAATCATATAGATTCGAAAGTTAACAAATCAACGAAAATAAAATGCCGTTATGACATGTAATTATCTAGCGCTGTTCACTAAAGGATTCTCATAGCACAACATCATTATTAAGATCGCACTTTCGTCTGTGAACTATTTCGGAACGGAGCTAAACTTGGCAAATTCATTGTCCATGATTTTTCAGAATATGATTTTCTTTATCCTGGTAACCAGCTTTACGACGATTTTAATGATCCTGTCAGTCGCGTGTTAAGCTATTGCGCTGATCTGCATTGTAAAATGCCCTGAGCAATGTCAGGAATTTGCCAAAATGTTCTCTGTTTATGCACTGTAAGTAAGAGCCAGACAGTTGTTAACATTAGCCAATTGGCATGATGACCTTGCAGTTGGCATAAGTACCATACATTCATAGACATACATCAACACTTCAATGAAAGGTTTCACGCATATTTGCCGGTGGGAAACAAGCCCGTCTGACTAATAGGTGTTTCTGCATACATAATTATCGTGACGAGGATTCCGTAAACATGTTTTGTTACAATTATTTGAGATTTGATTTCCCTCTGAATAATAAATAAACGCGCCCGCAATACGCCTATACAAAATACACGAGGAATAGTCGTTTCAAAGCACTGTTGCTGTTTCGCATGAGCAGCACTATACTGGCCAAGCATATCTCTCATTGATAAAGTCTTCCATCCAAAATTTGACAGGGTTTTACAATCCTACTCTAATTGCCATACTTGACAAAATCACAGGTGTGAAATTTGCTAGCGACGACACAATCTCTAATTTTGGATTATCGTTTTCGTCACAACAAACTGTCGATCGGTAAAGCATGCAAATACCAATAAGACTTACGAAGAGAATATAAAAATATGTTTATCGCTTATTTAAGGTCGTAAAGAGCATATTTATATCGCCTATATATACTGACAAAATTAATTCTACGTAGCAAATAGATAAAAGAATACCAACATTTAAATGAGGAAAGTTGATCTTTAATTTACTAGAATGCAACACTTAAAGCCAACATAGCATGTATTATTTTGTGAAATCTCTTATAATGTTTTTTTCATCATGCAACATTTTCACAACTGTTACTTTTTGTTCGTTAAACAATAAAAACTCTGAATTTTTAGTTAACATATTTTTATGTTAGACTTAATTGCTAAATGTAACCATTGGTAGATGTGCTTCAAAGTGTATTCTTCGCACACTCAACTAACTGGTAAACTTCAAAGTACTCAATAAACGGCAGCAACATTTGTTCTCGAAGGAATTTCCAGTGATGTAAATTATCAATGCACAAATAGTGTTACCTATATATATATATATATATTAGTCGATGGTTAAACAATCTCTCATTATTCTGTTAACACACACACACACACACACACATATATATGTGTGTGTGTGTGTGTGTGTGTGTGTGTGTGTGTGTGTGTGTGTGTGTGTGTGTGTGTGTGTGTGTGTGTGTGTGTGTGTGTGTTAACAGAATAATGAGAGATTGTTTCACCATCGACTAAATGGATGTTGAAAAAGAAATGCGATTTTGCCATCCCTGACATATTTTGGAAACGACATATCGAAGATAGGAGATTTTGACTGGTCCCCTGCCAAGCGCTTATTGAAGAAAAAAAATAAAAAAAAAGAAGAAAAAAATAACAACAACGACCATCTCAACAAAACACGAACATTTAAGGTCGGATACATATTATTTAAATTATATCTTATTTAAATTTATATGAAAGTTGACATGTTTCCGTTTTCATTTTCACGATTCCTCAATATAATCGATAAATCCTCTAGTCACTTGCTGTTGAGGCAATGCCAACACCTCAGCACTTCATCTCGTATTTTTCCTTTAACAAGCGTACTATTATTCAAAAGTCTTAAACATTGAGTAATTTAAAGCACAACTGAACAATAACATGTACGTGTTAAAGTGAAGGAAACGTAAAAAATGAGTAGTACAATTATATTGTTCTATTTAGATATTGTGCACGTTAGTATATTCACGGAAATCGCATACTTGACATATGTCTGCAAATACCACAAATAAAGCATACATGGTTTCGTGTAGTTAGGTTTGACATACAAGCTTCGAATTTAACAAGTGGGTCATTATTTGCAACGACTTGACAATCCGAGACATGACTTTTCCAAGTTACACTTTAATACATAACTTTCACATAATTTGCAAAATACTTCACGTCAAAACACGTTTAGACAATACAACAGGCTCAAGCTTGTTGAATAAGTTTAGTCAACGGCCTGTATGCAATCGAATTCCTCAATTGTATTCTTCTAATTTCATACTTCTATTGTAAATATTAAGACAGTTGTTACAACAATCCTTCTGATATGTTTTTATAAGTAGTGCAACTATCATCACATATTACATATTATATAGTGTGCCTTCTTTGTAAACATTGGATGTCATCTATTTTACAAACGAGTCAAATGTCACAAGCGATGGCAAACGGCTATATACGAAAAATATGTACATGCAAACTGCCACCGTCGATAAAATTGATTCGAAGCTGATCTGCCTGCCGACAGAGTTTAGCTCCTTGAACCTTACACCGGGCATAAGGAAGACGCGTATCATCCTAGCGGCGCTAGCAATGGATAGGAGCATTATTAAGATTACCGACTGTCTCCCGCTGAGGGAATCATGCTACATTGAATATGTAATACATTGTATATATTATTTAGACTGCATTTTTCTGGTATGTAAGTTGACTTATTACTATGCAGATATTGTTCCCATATTGCCTAGTTAAATTGTGAAAATTGCATTGATACACATGCATGTATCTGGTTTTACCTAATTCAAAAATGTTCTTTAAAAAAATCGCAGTAAACAATCATGGTCATTTTAGCGACGTCATGTGTTTTACAGTGAGAAAGACTCCAGACAATGGATACCTTCCTAAATTAAGTCCTTCCCTATGAACAGTACTAGACTCCAGACATTCAAATATATAAAATCGATAAATAAAACATGTATACACGAAAGAGGGCTCAATAGTATTTAATTCAACAACGTTTGCACAATGATGTTAAACATGTCAGAAATAACGCAAATTATTGTAACGAAACTAAATAATATTGCTTAAGTAAACAACACATTCAGTTATTATTTATTATTACTATTATTACTGTACTTTTATTAAGTAAATAACACACTAACTTAGAAGGGTGCACCTGCATTAATTGAATAACATAAAGTTATTTTTTTAACATCTGGTTAACTTTTTTGGTTAGTTAAACAAAGTAGTTATGTATTTGCATAAAGGCAGCAACATGTGTTGTCACTAAACCAAACTTTTAAATTTAACCTCAAGTTTCATTAACCAAAGTATCTCACAATGCAGCATTCGAATTGGTTCTGCTTAAAGAGCAATTATTTTTATTGTTGGTTGTACCTTTTTCAAACCACTGGAAGAATGGTTAAAGTTAACTAAGATGGTGTAAATTGGAACCCGCTAAATTAACGAAAATATAAATAGCTACTCAGCAAATTAACCAACATGTTTACTGTAACCAAACTTTAACCACTGTTTATACAACTGGCAAAAGGAATTTATAATCAGTGAAAATTGCCTCCGTAAGCAGATTTAGACATTTTACAATGAAGAAATGAATTTAATGACTTTATTTTTATGTGAAACCGTTCCTACAGCCAGTGTACAAATTTAGGATCTATCAATGCTTATAACTAACATATGCCAGTAGTAAAAGTTTAATTTTTAAAAGGTGTTCATTTATCAGTTCTGCAATCCATTTTGAGTTAATAATGCTTAATTGACTAATGCATACATTTGTGTAAAAAAGTAAAATACACATACACCTACACCTGCCAGATAGACATAACGTTTAAGTTATTGCATCAAAAAACAATTACATATTATAAATACATTTTAATAAATAGACCAAAATGTTAATAGGACTGAACGTAAGCATGTGTCTGTCAGACCTAGTTTGCGTAGATCTTTCTCCGCCTATTACAGTTTCATGAATATGTATTTGTAATTTTCTGCAGCATTGTTTCATTTTTAACACCAACCCATTTTCCAGCTATGTAATGATTTGAACATACTGTTTAAAGAAAGAAAACATATTTAAAAGCATATTTTTTAATTGAAAATACTGAATAGACACAGATTGTAGAGTACAAGTTTTGCAAACAACTCACCAAAACTCACCCTAAAACCCCAATTCATGGGCCTTTAACTTCCAGAAAATGGCTATTTTTAGCATATTATGTCTTGTTTTTGTTACCATGATAACGGATCATAATAACGACTACGATCAACTATGGTCATTATAGCGGCGTCCAGTGGAATTGTGAAAAAAGACTGCAGACGTGTGTCAAGGTAAAACAACTGATGAACCACAGTGAAGACCTTCCCATAATCAATTTTCAAACTCGATTTTGACACGAATCCACATTTGCCAGATGAGTTCAAAGAGGCAACTCCCTCTACATAGAAGTGCATCATATCTTCTGCCGGTCATTTATCCTGATAAGCCTTTCTTTACCGTGTAATATAATACAGGATGCCCTTTTAAAAGGGCCATTTCTTGAAGTATTGACAAGCATCATTTCACCAAAGAAAAGTATATATCTATATTCTGAGTACGAGATTCGAACTATTCATTTATTTTCGCAGCCAGAGTTATAAGAGGTAAATGCGTTATTTGTGCTTGGGCTGGTTTTCCGTCAATTAATTTATAAACATTTATTTCAAATTCATTTCAGTAAAGGTTGGTAACATGTTTATGTCAAAGTTCTAAAGATGGTTATGGTATGTCATGGAAAGTCTATCTGTAACAATCTGAACTTTTGTTGACTAGTATAGGATACACTTGATTTTGCATTTGTCATTATCCAATACAGATAAACCGGGCATTTAAACTGATTGAAAAATTCATATAATGTAGTTTGATCGGCGTTTTTATATTTTATATATAATTTCATGAGAACTATTTTCGAAAAAGGGTCACTCAAAATAAATATTGTTTTGTTTATTAAATCTTTGTGCTCTCAGTTTGTATATTCATGAACTGTTTGTCTTATGAATCTAATGCCAGATTGAAAGCAAGATTAAGCTTAAAGATCTATATCAATCTCAATGTGAATTTAACCGTTATTTATATTATGAACGTTAACTGTAATTTCTTTTCTTTGTGCATACCATTGAAAAAAGCTAAGATAATTTGTATATTTATATTGTTGTTTTCATTCGGTATGATCTCACCAAAGTGTTTTAATTTGAATCGGTTAACATAACAGTAATAAACTTCACTCAAATATATGTATCTTACTAATCAATCAGTATAAATATGACTAAGTCAAATATGAATTTCAGTATAAGCTTTTATTTTAAATAACAGAAAGCGAAGGTGCATAGACGCATGATAAAACCATAAACAAACAACATAAACTTCAATCAATTTTGACGCGCTTCATCGAATAGCAGTTTCAAAGCAATCACAAATGCACAGAAAAAGCGAGGACGGCCAATGTTTTCTTCGACAGAAAGATTTTCGTGATTTTATTCCCGTCAAGAAAACAATTATTGCAATTTAATTCTTTTTCGAGACAATGAGGAAGCCCCAATCCAAACGTAGCAGGATATTATATGACTTCATCAAACATTTTTTTTCAGACTCTCAGGGATCTATTTAGCTGTTTTAATGATTTTCTTGTAGTCGCAGGTTGAACTGTCAAATCTCTGAATACACGGTATATTGAATCGTTGGTAAATGTTTACCAATTTTAAACACATTTAATGTACAATATAGTTTGTAGAAATTACATCGAGGATTGAATATACCTTGTTCAATGGCCTTGCAATATTTGTAGAATAACATAATATACAAATAACGACTTGTGTTGATGTCAATATAAAGTATTTAGGGCATTAATAATGATATTGACTTTTTTTCTTGGTTAAATTTTCCCTTTATGTTACCAAATCATGTTCAGACACACTGATAAACTCTCGATTTCTATTACCAAATGCCATGTTGTAGTAGTGACAATGTACTTAAAAAGAACACGTCCATCGGTATAAGGTTCAAATTGCTCACGTAAAAACCATATCGAGTTTATATTGACTCACACATGACCAGCGCTCGACACCCTCACATTATAAGTAGTATTACTATTATTATTATTATTATTATTATTATTATTATTATTATTATTATTATTATTATTATTATTATTATTATTATTATTATTATTATTATTATTATTATCATTAATAATACTAATATTATTATTATTATTATTGTTATTATATAATATAATATAATAATAATAATAATAATAATTATAATAATAATAATAATAAAAAAAATAATTATAATAATAATGATAACAATAATAATGATAATATTATTAGTATCATTATTACTATTTTTTTTAAAAAAGAACACAGGTTCATAATTAATTGTTCCTGATTACGTGATTGCCTGTCTGTGTTTACTCAGCATAGCTTTTCTCTAAATAAACAACCGATTTCATGCCCTTATCATGTGAATATTTGTCAATTTGTTGACTTTTTCCTACCGTCGTTGTAACCCTTGTCTGTCTGATAGTTCAGTTTATACTAACGGTAGAGTAGGACATTCATTATATAAATAAGTAAATAAATAAATAAATAAATAAATAAATTAATTAATTAATTAATTAATTAATTAATTAATTAATTAATTAATTAATTAATTAATATAACTTCATATACACTATAACGATTAGTCAATTTTTGTAAAAGGCATTGTTTTCCTTATGCAATCTCGTGATTGAATGAACTACGATGTGTTCTGATCGTTTTTAGGAGACTTATATGAAACCATACCTATCTATTTGTATACATATAAATAAATAAATGAATAAATAAATAAATAAATAAATAAATAAATAAATAAATAAATAAACTAAATACATAGATAAATATCCGACTTGCGTTCAGACATTTTATCAGCTTTTCACATAGAACTGTAAAATCGCAAAAATGAATAGTTCGTCAGCTCCTATCGGCTTATGTCTGTTGGAAGTACGCTGCTAATTCAAATCTATTTCTGAAATTAGCGAAATAACAACAGTAAGCCCATTAGTTTCTGGTAAAATTGTCGAAAGTTAAATTGTAAATTTTGCATACGTTTACCATTTTCTATAACATTCTACAGTAAAGAGAATACATCATGCTCACGAGAAAGCGAATTATATGAAAATAGTGTGATATTTTATATAAGTAAATGTGTATACATGTTGTGTATAACAAGCACCTAAATCTGACACAAAACCCAATAACCAACCTGTAAGGGAAGGGACGGTATAAACAGATGGCTGTTATTTCCCAATATTGTTCAAAGTTTATTGACTTGTATCTGTTATTGAAATTCAATGCAGAAGGGAGATCCCATACCAGTGGGTTTGACGACTAGTAATCCACCGACTGCTCAATTTCTCACCGAGAGGATTCAAGTGCCAGACAGCGCAAATGCTTTAATAAAAGAAAATATTCTTACTGACGTACAATGCTCTGTTAGGTAAAAACCCAGAAATGTTAACCTCTTTAGAATGTCTGATAGATATATGTTAAAGAATTGCTTACCTACTAGCTTAAAATATAAACTAGAGAAAGAGATACACACCTTGATCTGCAATGCAATAATATCAACATTATAAGAAAGGCACATTATAAGAAAGGCAGTCTTACTCGCTCCTAATATAAACCAAACACAAGTCTGTTAAACTATTGGTATTAACTAGCAATTACTTTCATTTGGATTATTTTCTTTTTACAAAACAGCGGTGAAAAGTGACAATCATCAAAATCACCTGACAATTGCCCGGCTTGCGGTAATTCATCAAGTTAAGGCTTCTTTGAAATTGGCAACATACCATAACGTAATGCAAATGTTAAAGACGATGAATGTATTTGTATTCTCATATATATCTTTATGTGTTTATCTGGGAAGTACAAGTTGTTTTCATGTACGAAGCCTTATGCCGTAGCTGTTTTGTAAATAGTTGGTCATTATCATTAGCTTTAAAAATAATTTAAACATTAGTGTTCTTCACTGGACCTGTAATATAATTATATCCTAAATGTCCCAAAATGTGCCCATGTTACAGGATTACACTTTATTCATCTACTAAGGCCTAAACTCGCTATGGCTTTCGTGAGAATGAGTACCATTTTGATTATTCTTCAAACCTGGACAAAGAAGGTTTATATATATATATATATATATATATATATATATATATATATATATATATATATATATATATATATATATATATATGGAAGGCTCACACTGAAATTTACACATGGGCAAAGTTTGTTCTGCGGACATTCTAAACCTGATAAATACGGGCCCTAATTCGGTAAACGAAAATGACCTTGAAAATAAACAATAAGGTTCTGGAAATATACTACGTTTGAGACAAATTATATCCAACCAATACTTATTTGTGTAATGTAATGCTGCTGCACATGTGCATTTTCTGTGAGTATTGATTATAGACATCAATCCAATGAGTGATGTTTGGTATCTTTTCAAATTTGCGTTCGCAACCAAAGCACAATAAGATTTTTTTTTCGTTGCTCATGCTTGTGACACGATTCATAATTTCTGCTTCATTAGTAAAATGACAACGTGTCCTTTGAACCGAGCAGTGTAAAGCAAATTAATAAAGGTAATGGTAAGAAACATCTTTTTGTTAAATTATTTGGGTCACACTTCAGCTTGTATAGTGTTACGGACAAAATCAACGTTGAAGTATGACAAGTTCTTATTAATTCCGATTTTCCAACGTCAGACGCAACTCAAAACACATTTTTAGGTTTATTATTTGTCGATGTGAAGCTATTTCAAAGCAAATCTAAACCAAACAAACGAGTGTATATAGAAAAAAAAACAACTCTAAGATGCGCAAATAAAAATGTCGGAAGTTTTATTATTTTCATTGAAATAATGATACATGCTCGTAATGCGTGACATACTATACAGAAACAGATACACAAGCCAGCGTTGTCTTGACCAATTTCAAAGAAAAAGTTGTTGTTTCTGTGAAATTTATATTTTGTTTTATATATTGTTAACACCCGTATTTGCATCAGATACACTAGAAAGTATTGTAGCTAAATTTTACACAAACATATTTTCTTTGTCATTGTTCGAACTTGCTGTAATTTCCGTCTGTTAATATAATCCAATTTGTGGTCCAAGTTTTTTTTCTATTCTTGCTAATTGCCTTTTAATTAAACTTGCTTTATTATGCTTACTTTTGTCTAGGGCAAAAGAAAATTCCATAATTGTACTGTTTTCGTTCATCTTCAAACATAAATCAGCATATAACCATGATGTTTTTTATGATACCCATATTGAACATGTGCACTATTATTTCTAACCTGTCTACACAGCTAAATTTTGTTAATGCGCTTTGGAGAAAAGTGCTACTGTAAATAACGTTGCAGTGTTCAAACAATTGTTGTTCAGAAGTGGATTGTAAAAACTATAATAATAAGAACTCACTTTTATAATGAATCATACATTGGATGTAAGAGTGTACGTTTGTATTGTCAGAGTTCATAGTGGGTTCATACACAGAAACTACAACGAATGGCAGTTTGGTAAATAAAGTGTGAACTTTGCATGTTATTATTAGGTAGACGTGAATACGCTTTAATGTTGTGAATGTAAAGTATGGGGAGACTTAAATAAACTGCCAATGTCAATAGAAGGTCATACACTTTCAAATTATGTTGAAATCCATAGACAAAACAAAAAACGTATATGCTAATATCAAATCTCCTGCATCCATAATTACGTTGGCGATCAAATGACCGCTGAGTAAATATTGCATTACCATTAAATCCCACGTGTCCATGGAAACTACTTCAGATGTCTTTACATTTGACTGCTTGAATACTTGCCTGAGCATATAACCACAACGGAATTGCTTAGATGTATGCAATGACAAGCGCATATATACACAAACCGTTAAAAAAGGTAATCCTTCTTTATTTAACAAACGATCTAAAGAGACAATGGTAGGACAATTTAAATGGAACTATTTCCATCGTAATTAATGCGTTACCGTCAGTCAAATTAACTCTTCATGGACATCTCAAGCGATATAAAATGGGGTTTCTGTCGCTTTCTACTACTTTTATATTTAATCGGTATTTACAACTAAGTGAAGTTCCAAGGCAAGTGTTAATTGTGTTATTGCTATTTGTATAATGGGTCGTTAGAACGTTTTTGTCACTCAACATACTATATATGCGCTTGTTGCAACCTTGTCATCTTTTTCTTGATAACTAAATCAGTGGAAGGACACCAATATCTACTAAATATTGCAAACATGAAATACATTAAAGAATAATTATTAACGAATGCATTGATTTGCACATTGACATAAACGTTATCTTAATTCTGCACTAAATACAAAAGTGCATATAAGTAGCTAAAGTATGATAATAGTGCAAATTTCTAAATTATGATTTGCGATTTCAATAGATACATGGTGAAGAGATAAAATTATACTCTACTTTATATGACAATCTGTGTGGAAATAGCATTTTGCTACATACGCGACATACTTAATGATTACACTATATTTATCTGCATTTAAAAAACAGATACAGAATATCCGTACTCAGGAATACGATTTACTAAGAAAAGTTGCCTTTTATTAAAATACCTTTCATAAAGATATATTTTATTGAAAAACACCGATATACACATGTCTTTAGTAATAGTGTCGATAAAGACGAGTATAATATCTTATCGAGTAAAACATCGAGTCATTAGAATAATAAAAATTAAATTACAATCTTTCCTTATCCAGAATATACTATAAAAACTTATCACAGATGTAGTTTAGATTAGATTTTGTTTTTAACCTTCAAATCACGCATTGAAATATTGTTTGTTGTTAGTGTTTGTCCAAACTTTTAACCAAGTTAAGTCACAGTGTTTTGATTAAGATTTTCCCTAAGAAGCGAGAAAATCTTCGTGAATAAGAACTATATCTTCTAAAAAGCGTGTAAGAGTTCGCCACGCCTACAAATTAATGAATTGATGAACATTAATAATTTGAATAATACATACAGATAGTTGTAAATATTTACTTTTAAAGATCATTTTACTGGTTTCAAAACACATATAACGAAATATAAACGCATAAGGTACAGCATATAACCTATTGAGACCCTTTAAAAATGTAGTGTTATTTCCAACGCCAGAAAATGTGCAGCAGTAATTTTAATAGGTTAAACATTGTGTTATTCTTTATGTAAAATATTTTGCCGCTAGAGTGAACATGTACGTGTTAAGGAAGTGAGTCGCCGGATGTTCAGCTCGGGATGCCTACAATGCTTCGTGACTTCCCTCGTGGCTTTAACTATTCAAGAACGTTTAACCATTGCTTAAAGTGATCTCCAGTCGGCGCATATCGTCGACTGACCGTTCCAGGGCGGTAACTGTCGGGTTTGCTCTTTTAGTTAAATGACTCATAACAAATTTGTTCTTACTTTTCACTTGGCTTGCATGTGAAATACCTTTGTCCTGTGCCTGTTCACAGTTTGATATATGTTGCAATGCCCATATGACTTTTTTTATATATTCTTATCCATTATACGATGCATTCAGCACTGCAAACGTTTTAAAACCTTTTTGTCAGCATTATCTTCTTGATTTGAAAGTCCATGCGCCCGTTGTTGTTGTTCTCGTATACTAATAGATTGTACAGTATGATATGGAAAACATAGACAGATGTCAACACATCCAATAAAGGGACGGTATCCTATTTAACTTAGGGTGACTTACAAAACATGTAAGCTGTATATATTAAGACCTTTAGAGTGTTTTGCTAAAATGCACGCCCATAAACCATTGACTAGTTTTTTCAATGACAACATGCACAATGTTTTCTAGAATCTTAAGTCAAGGCGTTTATGTGACATATAGGACTTTGTTTATATAGTCATCTGACATCTTCAGGAATTCCAAAGATAGAACAATAAGAACAATTATTATAATTATACTATCAGGAGCAAATTAACGCAGAAAGTTTGGCTCTGCCGTAAAGATAAGAAGCATGTATGTTTTGTGAAATACGAAAACAAGCAGATTTTTGTTTGCCTTCAAAAGGGGGAAATAAAAAGCAACACTTTGAGGTAAGGACGGGTGTATAGGAATAACGGCTCGATTGTGGTGAAGTTACATATAAATAATAAATAAGTAATTTATAATTTATTCGATCTGTGACGAATGTATTTTAAAATTGTGACTTAGATTTGATATCAAGTAATAATAATAATAATAATAATAATAATAATAATAATAATAATAATATAACACTAATACTACTACTACTACTACTACTACTACTACTACTACTACTACTACTACTACTACTACTACTACTACTAGTATATCTTAATTTTACATACGTCTAAGACCTTTTAAAGATTAAATCGGTGCTATGTGCTAGATTTTCAGTAGTACACTACCTAAAAGATTGCGTTTGTCAATATTGTGAATAATTTTTTAAAAGGTGTAACGGCTTACATGGCGATGCTTCATCGCCAAGCCTAAATGCATTTCTTATATTGATTTTGATGTGGGTTTTGGTAGCTTTTGGAAATAGACGATCTGATAATGCCACGAATGCCACTTTCTAACTAAGTTAAACTGATGACCGATGATTTGATTAGACGAGGTTTGATCAGTTTGATACTGTCATCAGTTACATTTGGAATTGCTTTCATTACAAAAGGTGAAAATGTTTCTCTTCAAAACGAATCGACGAACTCGCTGGTACTTGCATGGATATGTAAATAATGTTCCCGAATTTCAGTCGTACAATTACAAGAAGAGCAACCTCAGTAAATCAGAGAGTTTGTTTAAAGGTGATGAATTGTAATTGTCATTTTCAAATTGAATTTTGCAAATGGACTTTTAGTGGGGAACAAAATAGCAGTTGTAAATTAGGGTAAGTTTTTTTCAGTAAAATACTTACCGTTTTCGAATGAAAGGTGCAATTGTTCTAAGACAAAGATTACAAATACTACTTCTACTACCACAACAACTACCACCACCACTACTACTACTACTACTATTACTACTACTACTACTACTACTACTACTACTACTACTACTACTACTACTACTACTATTACTACTATTACTGCTTCTGCTACTACTACTACTACTTCTACTACTACTACTGCTTCTACTACTTCTACTACTACTACTGCTTCTACTACTACTACTACCACTATTAATTCTACCCCTATTACTATTACTACAAAACAGCTTTTGCTACAGCAAATCTTACTACTACTGCTACTACTTATTCTACTACTACTAGTTACTACTACTACTACTACTACTACTACTACTACTACTACAACTAACACTACTCTTACTACTAATGTTGCTTTTTCTAGTAGTACTACAAATGATACTAAGATGATAACAATGAAAAAAGAAGCAAAAGAAGAAAAAAATAAAGCATAATAACATTAAAGAAAGAAAATGACCATATAAATAACGAAGAATAATATTATCAAAGCAAAATGATGATATAGATGACAAAACTGAAAATATAGTTGTTAATACGAAAAGAGTTCCTACAGACATTAATGTGTTAATATACTATTTACTATTTAACATGTTGACATTTGTTGAGAATCGACGACCCATCTTTCTTAAGCTGTGTTTAGAAAATCGACGATAGATAATCAGTGTAGACCGTTTTTCTTTTCAAACTCCTTTCTTTAAAGGTTATTTAAAAATTGGATTTTAGACGTAAGTCTGTAGCTACGAAACTTTGGGAACCAATGTGAGCATATTTTTTCATAGCCGATCATGAACACTTGTAACACTTCGATTTATATTTTAACTTTAATTTAGGAAAACACACAACGTGGTCCGAGGAGACAGCAGAGCATTTGCAAAAATAGTAATAGTCTCAAAACATTTACGGAGCACATTCAGCAAGATAAATTTTCACGTGTAAGATTACATAGATGAACATAAGATCCCGGTAACCTATGTCAAACTACACTTTTCATTTTAGTTTAAATACGTGGAACGCAAATGTGTCATTATCGAGTTTTGTAGCTGAATGTCCACCCTCGAAAGGAAGCAAGACAAGTGTCCTATATACACAATCTATACCGACAATATATTCTCTGACATGTAATTGGCATAAGAGAGCAGCGGTAAAGAATTCTATCCAAGCAAATCAGGAGTTCTTCCACCATAACTTGTCCTCGTCATTGGCTACCCTACCTTGCTTGGTTATTTAAGTGTTAATAGGTATCATAAATTAGTGTTTTGACAGATCTGAATTAACAATCTAGCAGCATCTGACCGTTTGTGTCATTAATAGTCATTTTAGCTATTTCATTAAGCAAAACAACTGTGTACTTTTAAAACCAAGATCAGCATAACAACAAGTGATTTGTATACTTTTTTGTACCATAACCTGGCAACTTTCAAAGCGATTTTGGAAATGTAAGGTGCAATGTCACCAACGAGGTCATTTAGTGTGGTTATACATCTTATACTATTGCATTGTGTATGTTTAATGTATTTATGTGTTACGTTCACATTTTTGTAGCTCATAGCCAGGGGCATTTGATGAAATGATATAAAAACTAATTCTGTTTAATTTTCCGAACAAAAACCAATTGTAAAATATGTATTATCGCAGTATTGATACTACAATACTATACTGTTTGGCAGTTTCCTCTGAGAATGCAACTTGTACCTCACAGACAATTCAAATATCCACCGACCTACATGCATAGCAATACCATCTAATGGTCATTGACAATCGACACTGAGCAGTGATTATCAGAAGTCCAACATGCCTGGAACTGCAATCCTCTTATCTACCTATAATTACGTTGTCCGACCTATTACCCGCTGTGCAAATATCGTATTACTATCCATCAAAATTATTAATGGATGTAACAGTGGAAGCTGTTTACACAAGTCCGAACAGTTAGCTTAAAACGTTATTTACCACAAGGACATATTCTCAATACGGAATTAATTGGTTTCTTCTTTCGTTAAATGACTCAGTACATATTTGTTCTTACATTTACAGTTGGCTTGCATGTGAATACCTTTGTCTTGTGCCTTTTTCAAATTTGTGTACATGTTACAATGCTCAAAGGATTTTGTCATATGTATTGTTATGACGTTCTTTAAATTTAATTATCATAAGAACTTACTTTATAGCAAGAAGAATAATGGGTTTGCAACAATAAATCACATTCAATAAAACGCGTAAAATATGTTTTCGCGAACACTGTTATTTGATATTGAGCACATGCTGTTATCATATCATCCGTCTGCAAAGTAATGTCTTATCAGTTGAGGCAAGAATTTGATATTTCAAAGAAAGCTCTTGGATTGTACACGACCATGCACTTATACTTATTTGTTCATTCCATGGAATCACCAATACTGTTGACTTTTCTATATCGGAAAAAAGCGAGAACATATATACTTAGCGCTTTGAATTGTTTATATGTATAGTATTTCAAATAAAGTTATCACGCGGATATCGTATTTATTGGCAGACTTGTTAACAAAACCACTGATATCACGTATCCCTCTTTATAAAAAACAGCGTTTGTCCTATGTTTGTTTAATTTTCTTGTCCTACCTCCTGCAATCTTATTATGTTTGTATACCAAGAGCATGCAGTTTCATATAAAAAAACACCAAATCAGTCAGATTAATACATTATCGATGTCTACTCTTTCTAAAGCTCCTTTCATGTGTAGTTTTAATGCCCGTTTTTCAAAAAGAATATCGAGAATATGAGCAATACTATATTCACTTGTGATATGCTACTATTATGTGTTACTACATTTAAATCGTATAGTATTTACTTATTTAACGCGAAAAAACATAACCGAAGATGTTTCAGGCGCTACTAAATAAAGTCGTTAATTTCAACCGTTTTCCTTATAGCACAATGGAGAGAAACTACTTCATTCCCACATTTCGTACTCCAAGAATAACACTTATGTCATCTACTTTACGCCGAAAGGTTGACGCATAGAACGGAAAACAATGTTCTACACGTAACAATACTTACGCACGAAACAACGTTTTACTGTTACAAGTACTTAACAGCACGATCACTTATCTTTAAACTAAATGGCGAACCATCATTACATGACATATTAATTTGGCAAAAATGACGCTGATGGGTTTCCTTGTCTTCGTGTAGGTCTCCCTTTTCTCTCTCTCTCTCTCTCTCTCTCTCTCTCTCTCTCTCTCTCTCTCTGGAAGGCATTAAGTGTGTCGCCCTAACCAGGACTCGAACCCACTTTTCCGAAATAAGGCTTTAATTTCCGTATTTAGACACGCGCGTGTGCATTTAGTGTTTGCACCTACAAGCAACATTATAAGCTCCTTAGGCCAGGGTTATATTGTTGTCCAATGTACATATTAAAACGAATGTATCCGCGTAAGTATGGCTCTGTCGTATAAATGGACGATGTATACATACTGTTGACAGCTAAGCTAACTAAAGAAATAATGCTTTATACCATTTTTTCTAGTATCAATACATAACATAAAAGATGTAATGTTTACTCGAGGCTATGATAACTAGGTGAGAACATTGGTGTAATTATAATGATTAATATACATAATTAGTTTAACTTTATGTATTTCCAGGGCTGTCGTAAGGTATGTACAACATTTGGACAATTATGGCATGCATCTGCAAAAAAAAAATACATATCATAATTGTGATATATGTTCTCTCTTGTCTGTGTTTATCATAGCTCGTCAGCGTTAAGGCCTGCACAGTTTCTTCCACCGTAATGATCAAATGTTGTAGTTCTGTTGTGTATTTTCTCAATCGTTGCTAAAATCATGATCATCAATTCAAGTCAGAACTTTGATTAGGAACAAACACCTTATGCTACAAGTATGCTTAAATATGGTCTAATATCGCTGGAACTTCCATTATCATATTCGTTGTAATTGACAATACAACTTAACAACCCTCACTAAAAATGTTGTTGAAATCAAATATGTCAATTAAAACAAACCATTTGTTCTCAGTAGAATTAAAACCACGCAAATATTCAATATTATGTTATTTGTCGACAATGAAAATGTGATTAAGTGGATATTTATGTGGGTTTAAGCAATCTTCGCTTGTAATTTAATGTTTAAGCTTTATACTATTCAATTTTATCCGTTACAACAAATGTGGATAAAAATAGTGATTATAAAATGCAAATTGCGTGCAAATTGAAATAAAAAACAGAACAAAATAGCATATGCACGATTAAGAGGAGAAGTTGTAGATTTTCATGTCAATCTGTTTTAATGTTTAAGCAACATAACAATAAAAACTTCTTCAACGAAACGATCGGACATCTACATAAATAGATGTTTTTCTCATGTTTATTGTCTTAAATTGAAACTATTTATAGTTATTACTCAAACTGGTTTGACGTTTATCTAAAGCACTGTAATAATGTTTTGAATTACTCTAAAATTTAACAATATATGCTCGTCAAAAGTCCTCAATTATAAATAATATATGTTTCAATTATAATAGAACTGTATAGATATGTTAAAATTACTCAGTAGGTGTGAGCTGTTAAATTTAATTGTTGGCTAATTACACATACTCAGGTACATCATTTCCTATAAAATCAAAAGGCGAGGTGTAAAACACTGTATTTACAGTTGACATCGAGGCCTGGTGCAATTAAAGAAAGATTGTTATTTACAGAAATTTGACAACTCTTCGCTTTATTTAGAAGCAATTTCTGAAGTATGGCCAAATGTTCACTGTACTTATATAGAAACTGTTAATAATCAACAATGTTTATGTGGAGGGTGTATGTAGCATTTATACTTATATCGCGTGATATTGGTCAGTGGAGACTTGTTTACTGTCTTACACTGAAATGTATCGATACCAACTGAGTGCTATCCACTTTGAATGAGGGCTTGTTCAACTATAAACAACTATGGTTATGTTTAGCATCATACAAGCACCAAAAGAAAAGATTCAATGCTTGTATGTATCAAGTGACCTAATGGCTGTTTATATTGTTTTAAGATGATAATGCAAATGTATGTTAGATATTAACTTTACATTCTTTGTATTACGGAAAATGAAAAAAGGGAAGAGCAAACCGTTTTGAACAATTAACTACACTCACAT
Organism: Sinonovacula constricta; assembly: GCA_007844125.1. Lineage (NCBI taxonomy): Eukaryota > Metazoa > Mollusca > Bivalvia > Cardiida > Solecurtidae > Sinonovacula > Sinonovacula constricta. The sequence continues at coordinate 22,622,891 of CM017563.1, forward strand.
TATATATACATTTTATATATATACATTATATTTATAACGTTTAATTCATAGACGTATACCAAAGATAGCTTTAACAAATATGTGGCAAGTATGCAACGAACGACATACACACTCAAATTAATTAAGATAAAACTAAATAAGAAGAATATATGACAAAGTCCAATGAGCACCTACACCTACAATGATTGGAAAAAGTTGGTTTAAGTAAATATGTTTGCTCGATCATTTCGAAACAATACATTGGAAAGCACTTTGCGTAAAATCGACATAACTTAAGGTTTAACAATACGTCATCACTTGAACTTTTTTGTTTCTAAAGAATTGACTTTCTTATATAAATTAAATAGTTTCCATATGTATTTATTACACTGTATTCTAAGACCATAATGATACTTAAATAGGTGAAATTCGTCAATGTAAGTTTTGATAATTAAACGACCTTTCCTGAGAAATAATAAGGTTTGAAAATTATTGAGATATAAGTGACCCCTGACATTTGTTTGCTGATGTTGTATTAATTTTGTAATATACTACATATTTTATTATTTATCAACAAACTAACGCAGACACTTTATTTATTTATCTATTACTGGCACATATAAAATCCAATGAGCACATCCTTGTAACAAATAAAGTTTATTGGATGTGTGACTTATTTAAATTCCACAAACACTAAATCATTAATAGTATAATTAGTGCATTCACTTTTTTAATTAGTGACGCACGTCTATAAATATTGATGATCTTTACATTTTATCCTTGCTTTCAGGCAATTGAATAGTGTGCTATCTAAATGCTTAATTGATTAATGACCCATCCTCGATCATCATACATCATACATGTCTTAGTGTGTGCAGCATGTAACAATTAACCACTGAAAGAAAGGGGAAAAATATGTTCAAATAAAATATTTGCCCTTTTGCGTTACGATCATAACCACGATGGATAAATAAATATTAATTGGATGACACAAGTCGCACCACATTGGTAACGAGTTACGAAATGATTATCCGAAATCAATCAACACAGCTATGTGAAACAGTTCGTTCTAGGAAGAATAGTTGTTATTATTTTCCAACGACTTCAATTTATGGTGATACATGTCACAATCGGTGATAAGCATTATCCATTTTAATACAGTGAGTGATTGACAGGAATATGAATCTGGACAATCGTTGTTCAGGAATAGACTCGCCATATAATTACATTTAATGCATGCGTTTAAATAAAATGCGATTTATTTAACTATAACTATATGTCATCTGTTATATATGTATGTGTGTGCTTAGGTGTGCTTAGGTGTGTGTGTGTGTGTGTGTGTGTGTATGTGTGTGTGTGTGTGTGTGTGTGTGTGTGTGTCACCCACAGGTTTGGATAGTATGTGGTGTTAGCATGCGTATTTGTATAACTGACGCCAAAATTCGACATATACAGACTAGGTAAACACCACAATAAGTAAAAAATAACGAAACTAATGTGTACATATAATACATTGCGCTATAAACATATTTGTATTTGTGATACTTAATATTAGCATAAGGACGGACATTACCTTTTATCCCGCTGACTGTTTAGTTTTTCAAAGCGTTGTTTCGAGTGTCGCTCATGGCGAAAGCCAAATTGCGAAATTGTCTTTTAATGACATGATTTCAGCCAAAGATTTGTTTAAGCTTCCAATCCCTTGCCTATCCAGTTAAAATATATGTTGTTAAGTTATGAAAAAAAAAAAGAAGAAATACTTAGCACACGGTATAACATAGAAGAAGAGAATCAAGTTAAGGCCTTGTTTAAGTGAAGTAAGGAAGGTCCTAGCATATGCTAAGATATATCAAAACACAATGTTATCAAGCAAGTGGTATTAGATAGCAATCACCTTTATTTGGTTTCGCTTTTGTGCCGTTCTTAAAAATCATTTAGAACACGCCAAATATAGACAGATCTCAGTTTGAATTCCATGACAACAGATTGGCTTGTTTTTATCTGTTAAATTTAGGCTTCTTCAGACTGTCGGGTTTGCTCTTTTCGTTAAATAACTCATCACAAAGTTGTTCTTACTTTTCGCTTGGCTTGCATGTGAAATACCTTTGTTATGTGCCTTTTCGGAGTTTGGTATATGTTGCAATGCTCATAGAACTTTGTCATATATTCTTATTATTGTAAAATATCAGACGAAGAATGGAACTCGATGCATGTTTCGATGCATGTTTTATCGTAATCATGAAGCGCCACTCGTTGTTATAAACTTCTATTTTCAACAATTGCAAGTTAATGCAGAAATCCTTATGCTTTCTGAAGTATTGGTCATAATCATTATGTTTAAGAGCCGACATCTCCTTCCAGTAGTTGTAGTACGGCCATTTACTCTTATAGTGCTACCAAGAGGATCGGCGCCCTTTAAAGATGCTATTTTAAGCTTTCTGACGATTGATGTTTCCACTGTGATAATTTATATTATCAATCATGGATTAATTAATGGTTGGTGTAGGTATTACTTGAAAATTTGACTTTGGTTCCTCAATTCCATCTTCAAATTGCTGAAGAGGATGCTACAACTAGTAGGTCTTATCTGGTCATTTTTGTTGCAATAAGTCATATTCATTTATACTAAACTAAATTTTTGTATTGTTCTTCTAGTCGAAATAATACCCTCTGTCTTTAAAACATTATGTAGGCATAACGTTTCAATGACGTCACTACTTTCCCTATAACTTGTCAAAGAAAAGTCCTGCGCTTGGATATTTTTGTTATTCAAATAGATCGGTTTTTCCCATTGCTTGCATTTGAGAAACACACCAGGAAGTGCGGGGTATTAGCTCTGTAAAACTGGTTTAAGCACCCAATTCGGTTCAAATTGCCGACTGACCGGTCCAAGGCGGTTATTGTCAGCTTTGCTTTTTTATGTTAAAATCACTTATTACAGATGTGTTCTTACTGTCACGTTTGGCTTGCATGTGAATACATGTGTGTGTGTGTGTTTTCAACTGTATATGTTCTTATTGGTCGATATAGCATATGTGCTGGTAACAGACAAAAAGCACGCCTTAAAAATAATACAATTGATACACTAATGACATGTTATGCTATGATTGAATTATACAAGGTTTATACGAGAATACAGAGTGTTACCTACTTAACGTTATAAATCCACGAATTGTTCCTTGGGGAAACACGATCGTATCGGTAGTTAACTTTTCCGTGTAAGTACTTTTCATGTAAGTTCCGTATTAAATGTACACACACAACAATGTATTATATTATTTTGAACTTAAACGTTTGCATTTGAATTTAAACCATTTACCGGGAATATCTTTAATGTTGTCGCCACTGTAAATATGCAGAGGCTCATTGAGAATTTCAGCAAATATATAACATTGAATTGAATATCGAATAATATACAATCATCGGTGTGAAATCGGTGTGAAGTAAACCAACTTTTATTGGAAAAGAGTTTCCACTTTCTGATTCACTATATTAATATCTCATTCAGTCGTCTGCATCAGACATTTATCACTACAAGCAACTCATTATCTACTCAGATAGTATCATGTGTATTCCTGATTTTATTTTCCTTGTGGAAAATAAATATATTTTATTCCACTTCGAGAAATTTAAGACATACTTATCCTCTACTGTTATTTTGTCCAATCTAATTACGTGGTCAAAGAGTTCGAACAAATTCAAAGCGAATGTAATGAATCGTTTTGCTGCAAAGCAAATATGCAGTTTGTTTTATGTAAGGTACACGCACCGGTATTACATGCATTGTTAAACCGTTAATTTTGTCATGGTAATTTCTACAGCAGACTCTCTCAATGTTAACATATATTAAAGAAGCAGTGTGGATTGATTAGGAAGGACAAGTCGGTCGAGTTTTGTCAGGTTTAATAAAGTGTATACATGCTGGCAGCTTATTCCTTGGGGAAGACTGAGACACATTATAAACTGGATTGTGAACATAGGGCAGTATGCAACCTATCAATCCGATGAAGACATTTTATATTTTATTTGAAATTAAGAATAGTTTGCAAACATCTTATGACAATTTCATTTGTAGAATGTGGCACGGTTTTTTAGCCTTGAGAAATGGCCTTTTATATGATAACCGTTATGACTTTTACAAAGTTTGTCTTGTTCTCTTTAGACATTTTCTGTCTTTCTTCTAATTATTCCCACAGCATGTGCCCTTTCTTCTTAGCTGTACTTCGGCAACATCTTAATGTTTTTAAGTCACCTTTAAACAGACAAACTAATGACGGATATCGTTAGTTTCGTTTTATTTTGAACACACAATATTTGCAAAAATGTAACCTTTAGAGCTTAAGAAACAACTATTTGCTAACTGTCAGTTAACAGCCATCGGTAAAAATAATTCGATATTTATCTTTCTCACCTATATTCATTAATTTAATTGCATATTTTGAATAAAAAAGCAAATGTTGTTTTCAGGTTAAAGTTATTTTTGAAACTATAGCAAGAAATGTGTATAACTTATGTTAACTTATGGCGAAGTGCACGTGCTATAAAAAAGGAAAGAAAAATAAAACTACAAAATTATTGATTACGCGTATCATCCCTTTATAAATCGATCGTGACCAAACATTTCTATAGGCTTTTTTCCAAACGACCCAAAACCTAATAGGTGTCCCATATTATCGAAAGATGACAATATCATTTTTTTTATTTATCTCATTTTATATTTTTTGCTGTTTAGAAAGGGCATGTGACAAATATTCGAATTATAAACCGAACTTATTTATTTTCTTTCTCCAGCCTTGATATTAAATGTGTCCTAAACGGGTCAAAACTTAATTCATGCTCTAAAGGCCTGTTCATAATAGTATACGTGAGTATAAATATGTGCATGTTAATTAACAAAGACTTGATTCAAAAGGTATTTAAAATTGTTTATTTCCTCGTCATATATAATCAATTGAACGTGAACAGATAATAAATTTCTATTTTGGGTGTTGTCGAAAGCTTGAATTGGCAGTGTGTGAGATAACTGACCATTCAAAGAGCAATCACGATACTACACACCGCGAATTATTTGAGTTGTACAAATATAACGTCGTTTTATGTCTCGGAGATCGGACAATGATGTGTTAATCGAACAAATAAAAAGTGCAAAGTGCATGTGACAGGATATGTTTTATAAGAGTTTAGAGTAACATGCAGTTTAAAGCACAGCAAACTGTGGGGAAAATGAAGTGTGTACTTAAACAATGTTCACATTTAATGTATAACAATATAAGTAACACTGTTCGCTACTTGAAATAGCTAAATATATAGTGATTTCCACATAGCTTTGTCTATTGACAGATGCTTGTAATTACCATTGAGGGATTCAAAACGGCACCTCGAGTACATTAAAAATCATAATTGTTTGCTTTGTTAATGTCTTTACCATCTTTGCAGGTACCAAAAACTTTATAACGTAATGATTTTTTATGTTTGTTATATAAACATTAAATTAACACATTGCATATGTCATCCTTTTTACTTAATGCGACCTTACTACATTTACGATTCCGCCATCCATTATTTGATTACAAGTAGCATTTACCTGGCAAGAAAGGCCGGTGATAAACGAAATGTGAAAGCGTGTTATTAAAGGTAATTTATATGACAGTGTAGTTTTGTTCTTTCTCGTTTATTCGATCACTGCTAACAATGACAAAGCAAGCAATCAGAATGCATGCGATATGGTACTTAATGAAACTTCCTGCTCAATGTTTAAATTCGGCCGCCATTACCAACAAACAATCTGTACATGCTATATGTGCTGTTGATTTAGATAGATGGTTGTTGTTGTTTTTTGTTGTTTTTTTTTGTTTTGTTTTTGTTACGTTACAGAGGAGTCTAGTTATCATGTACATGTAGATGATTACATGGAAGTGGTTTAAGTTTCTTGTGCACACTTGTTCTGGATACAATGTATTGCTACAAATATTCAGTAATATATTTACGTTAAATGCTACGGTCTTAACTATTATATATATATATATAAACTTTTGTAATATTATACTCTTTGTAAATGTCTCTAGATATAAAATTTATATTAAATGCATACTAAAAGTTTTCGGACATCTGGATTTGAAAAAAAAACATTATTATATTGTCAAGACTGGTTGCACTTGAATTAGGTAATGTGGTATGTCTGTCCGTCTGTCTGTCTGTCTCCCATATGTTTGTCTGTCTGTGTCTGTCTCTCTGTCTCTCTGTCTGTATATATGGCTGGCTGGTTGGCTGGTTGTCTGTCTGCCTGTTTGTCTGTCTGTTCGTCGGTCTGTCTTTCTTTCTGTCTGTCTTGGTTGAGTGCAGAAGACAATTTGAAATTTAACTAATGTTTCGCGATTTCGTTTATTTTATTTTAAGATTTGCTTTTTTTTTATATTAGTATCGTTACATTGACATCAGTTCAGTAATATCTTTAGATAATTAGTTAACTTGCTTGTTTTTATATGTAAGTCTGTCGACATACAGAGCTCCCTCAACAGATACTGGGATAAACATACATACTAAAACTAAGTGGTCCCGATAGCAACCTCAAGTTTTATAATAAAACGAACTATAAAATTATCGGTTTGCCTAACAATTTTACAATCTGCTCTATAACACAATACTAATAATCTTAATTTGAAAATAAAATATACAAATAAGTATATTATATGCATTTATTATAAACCCCTTATATCAATGGGCGATGTTTGTATAATTTAACATTGTAATCTTAAAAGTAAACATTATTACATTTTGCTAGTTCGTTTGCTACAATTCTAGTATATACGAATATGTCCTTCAACATAACTGAGTAATTTGAAGCTACTTAATAATTACAATAATGAAGAATATCATTCAAGTAACTTAGCTGGGTCAAACTGTAGCTTATTGTTTATTGAGTTTACAGTCCAACCGACAGTTTTGTCAGTTATCTGGAGATGATCTTTACTTCAAGCAGATACAGTGCTTCCTTCACTATAGCATGGCGTGACCACCTGGCATGGCTCCACACCCAGTCACATTATTCTTACACTGGACCAAGCAGTCGTGAAACTACCATTACAATGTGCGTTAATTGAACATTTTTATTTTAATGATTTTGATATGTCGTGGTCAGGGATCGAATCAGTGGCCTCTCTTTACCTGGAGGAAACTTTCTACTATTTGCGCTACCAAGTGCAGTACATTGTAGCTTATAAAGTGTAAAACTACTTGAAAGATGACATTGCATCATAGACTTGCAGTCGCAAACATGACTCAAACGTTAATTTATTATCTACGTAACTGTAATATATTGCGGAACTGTAACGAACAAACACACGTTGATACATGAATTGCTACTCCAAGTACAGCAAATAAAATTGTCGACGGTGTTAATTATCATCACAACAATCAAGCTGACATTTACGCAATTTTCCTGGAAATAGATACTACATTTGTGGTAATTTACTTCAAAGAGAAATTATCATTTCTATGATATTTATATTCTGTTTCGTATATTTTTACTAACCTCAGGAAGTAGTTTAACTTGTAACTATTGAAAATGTAATTCCAAAAGTGGATTACAGCAAAATAAAATATTTTTTTTTTTGTAAATAAATAATTAAAAACTCTGCACACACCAATATACGAATCAGAAACACCAGAAAGCAAGAAGACCAACTACTCCAGGCATTGCAGAGATTACCTTAAGCTATTTGGGATTAAGGATTAGCCGGCATGTTTGCCGATACTGCGCAGCGACATTTCTATCATTATAGCACAGGGGCACTTATGAGGTGCCCAAGGACTGAACCCGGCCGGTCCATTATACTGACACCGACGAGTCAGGCGTAATGCTGTCCCCGTAGCCCCGAGCGTTAGGGGGAAAGCCACTACTACCAATTTTAAAGTCTTTGGTATGACCCGGCCGGGGTTCGAACCCACGACCTCCCGATCCGCAAGCCGACCCTTAAGTTATTTAACAGTGTTTCTGCTTGCTCTTATTTTAAACTATTTATATTAAGTCGTTTTGGTCCTAAGCATTACATATCTGTATGTGCCTAGCATTTAACAATGCAATTGTTCTTTTGTTGTTGTTTTCTTAGGCAGAACGAAGCTTGATGTAAGGGGAGGAGACTGATGTCTTAAAGTGTGTGACCAACGAAGGGACATTCATGATAATTTCGACTTTACAATAAATGGGTGTACTTTCCAATTGACGACCTGTGGTCAGATCATTTCACCTTAACAGTAGTCTTGTTACCTTTGCATTTTATGAATCAGATACAAGTTTGAAGTCCTAAATAAAAAAAAACTTATATATATAAAATTACTTCTTGGTTATTCCTATAAATATATTTGCATTATCTTAAAAATGGTTGGTTAAAATGCTGCATGAAGGCCGTACATATTCAATGCTCCTGTTAATCCCAGCATGTTGCCATTACTTATGGGTTTGTATATATCTTTTGAAAATATGATTTGTTTGATGGAGTTTATTTTTAATTTATGTTCAAGCAAAGTATTGTATTTTCACAATGTGGTGTACGTGTGGCTACTTTTGAACGTAAGGACTTCAAAGAGTTACGTCATTTATTAGCTAAATGCCACCGCTTCGTTGGAAGTGTTTCAGCACGATCTGCTTTCTCTACACCACTTGCCTTTGAAAGATACCATAACAGTAAGTATAAGGTCTATAAATCTGTTTTACAGCGCAACGGTCCTTCAACGACGTTGGGCTTGTGTTATTTGTATTTTTCATCGCTGGAATACATCAATTATGTTGGTGTTGTTTTTTAAATTTACGTATTGTTTATATGTTTGCTGCAACCTCATTATATTTTCGTAAAGTGTTTTAACAACTTTGTTAGATTAACAATTTCTATTATATGTTACAGACATGACAGAAAAATCAATTTACTAAAAGTGCTTTAATTTGCCCATAATTCAATTTTGTTTTGCATCAATTTAGCCAAATGTATGATGGTTATTGTAATTGTAATTGAGTTAATTGAGTTTTGTCTATATTTTCACATTCTTGGCTAAGTGTTTTACATGTACCTGGTGCAATGATTAAAGAATGTATCCTAATTTAGGAAGTAAGCTGTAAGGGCTTAAGGTCAGTTTATACTTTGCTGAATAAGTGACCTATTTAAATGTTTGATGACAAAAGACTCTACGAGTAAAATGACGAATTAAGGTTTCCAGTACACCCATTGAATACGCTTTAATCGTATTACCTAAAAGTTGCCTTCAATGAAATACATTTTTGTAAATTATATTTTTTGAAAAAACTGTAAAGAATGGACAAACATTAGCTCATCTCTGGTAATTTTTCTCTTAATTTTAAAAAGTTAATTTAATTTACAGTCGACTCGTTTTGTGTTGATCTTCCAATCGAAATAATACTTCGCGCTCTCTTCTAATCATTTTGTGGACATTATTTTTAAATGACGTCACTACTTTCGTCATAAGCTATCAAAGACAACCTCAGCGATCGGACATTTTTATCCAAATAAATTGTGTTTTCGTTTCAGTGTTTGCATTTTAGAAACCCACCAGGAAGTGCGTGGCGAGAGCTCTGTAAAACTAGTTTTAACACCCTAGTCGGGCTATATTGCCGACTGACCGTTCCAAGGTGGTACCTGTCTGGTTTGCTCTTTTTGTTAAATGACTCATCACAGATTTGTTCTTGGTTTTACATTCGGCTTGCATGTGAATAGCTTTGTCCTGTGACCTTTCAAATTTGGGAATATGTTATCATGCTAATAGGATTTTGCCATATATTCTTTGTATTGTTAATTACGATAACATGAAATGCCTTTGTCCCAAGTATAAAAGTACGATTTGTTTTTTTTAAATATGTTGTATTTTACTTTCCACCCTGGGCTAACTAGATTTGCAACTGCTTAAAAGCGACAGATCTCAAAGACTAATATGTGAAATAATGTGTTTATAAATATAAACCAAAATGTTTTAGTTCTCAGGGCAAATCATAAAGTCACTAGCGCTACCCGTGTTCACTACATTAAATGCCTTATTCCACATGTATTTGCAATTTTACTTTAGAAGAGCATATTTACATTAAAATCACAAGTGTAAATGAAAGAACTTGCCTTTTTTCTCACGCGTCAAATTGGGTGTCGATATAATGAGGATCACAAGACTCGTTCCTTAGTCCAAAATAAAAAACATACTTTTGGCAAACGTTCAAATTGTCGTTAAACTTCACCCTTTACGTTAACCCGTTGTGACCTTTAATAAGCAAGAACTTATAGAATAAAGGTAGTTTACGACATTTCAATTTCAAATAAGACATATTTAGCAAAGCAATATTAAGTATAGAGTAATGTGTATAAGTAATATTGCCGGTAAAATTATGGTTTGTTCAGTGCATTATTTTAAGCTTTAGAACACTTGTCTTGTATAGGACTCTGCAGCTGATTTTCATAAGTGTGATGTTGCGGCAAAGTGTTCAACATATTTACATAATACTTACATGTTTGTAGCTTTGGATTTTAATGCATGTTGTTATTCTCAGAGGACTGAGGTGAACTGGTTTGTTCATGTTTCATATCGTTTTAGTCTTCAAGTAAAAATTAGCTTCCTTTCATTCGTCTCTTTACCTCATATATTGTCTTTTTCAATTAATTTCTAATGTGTTCAGTAACGTTTGAAGTATGTAAAAAGTGCAGATGGCATATTAAAATATACATGGTTTTAGTTTTAGTTAAGTTAGTAATTGTCATTTTTCAACCGACCAGATAATAGACGTTTAAAATGTGAAGACTGCCATTTTCCCTCAATGCCACAGTTTAGTGTTCATGCTGAAGAGTTATTAATTCCAGAACACACTTGCGTATGCTCCTTCCTTCCTAGTTCTATTCAAATTGCCTAATAAATATTTATGAACTAGACGTCAATTTTGACGCCAGAAATCGTAAAAGATATTTTTGTTTGGGTATTATATTTATCCAAAACACTAACCAAAAAGAGTAAATATATGTAAATGCCGCATATTTCGAATACAAAACACGCTAAAGGCAGTGTTTGTTACCTTCCAACGGAAGATCACAAATATGCAGCCGTAATGTTGAAAGTTAAGCCTGTGTTAATTATTCTAGATCCCTTTGCACTGGCGACGGTTCATGTTTCTAAATTGATTCACTGGATGATTAATTCGACATATTAACTGCACTTAGTTATTTTCCACATTACTTCCGCCTTTCATTAACGTAACAGTAGCTTTTAAACGTTTGATTTTATTTGACCGTGATCAAGTGGTGCATTCTGTTCTGAAGTCACTTTAAATCGCACACGTCGGCAATATTTTCGCGGATTAGAAATTCAGGCTTCAGTTCTGATGTTTTCTTCATTAATAAAGATATATCTGTACTGTATACGGCACAAACGTAAACAGCGCAATGTTGAACGAGTCAAACGATGTGTTAGTGTATTGGGTTTTTTGGCCCACCAATAGTATTTCAGCTATCTGGAAACGGTGTCCAATCGAAGCAGCTATAGTGCTGCCTTTACCCTGAACATCTGGTACCTCTCCCGGTCTCCCATTATCCTGACACAGGGCCAACCTGTCGTGGAACTACCCTTATACATGCTTGAACGTTAGCAAGGGAGCTATGCCACAAACTTTTTGACGACATTAGTATGTCGCTGCCCTAGATCGAACTCGAGGCCTCTCGTACGTGGAGCCGACGCTCTACCGATTGCGCTACCTGGTCCGGTTACGATATGTTAAGTTTGCCGTTCAATTAAAGAATACAATGCATGTAATCTGATTTTTAAGATCTTCACAAGGTGCACTGTCTTAAAGTACATCTACATATCAAATACTTCTTTCATATGTTGTATATTAATTGCGTTTATTGAGATAAATCCGACTTGGATAATCTGACCATCGAAAATCTTCAGGAATGAAAACAACAACAACAACAATCAGGAAAAAATGTATATTAAACCATGAGGAATGTTGTTAATATGAGGGTTAGCTCTGTCATGAAGTTAAGAAGCATGCATTGTGACTATTTATGAGCAAAGTGTATGTTTTCAATGCTAAGTCAATTTGTCTACAAATTAATAAATCAATAAATCAGCAAATAATATTATTACAACCGAAAAATTGGGTTTAAGCCTAGCGATGCAAACAAATATTGTTTAAATGTTTCAAATGAGAAATATAAAATAGTGTAGAATTTCAGAACTAAAATCATTTAAATTGATCGATTTTGTAATGTTTGTAAAGTTTGTCAATACTATCTGCAATTCTTTCATGGCTGTCGATTTACAATTCCGTAGCACAAACATAAAATGTCTTATTTATTTTATTTTTTATTTTTGCATTTCAATCATTTTTAAATGCCTAATTTCGATGTCCGTAACTATTGGAGTGTAAACCACTTTCATTCCTTAAAGTGAAAGATTATCCCACTGCAAAAGGAATCGATGGCCATGAATGCGGTTAAATAGATCTGTTGGCAATTTTACCGCAACTGCAATAATTGGAAAAGGCTCAATAAACCACGTAATGCGTTTGAAAGTGATGTACGGTAGTTGTAAATTGTAATTTAAATTATGCAAATGAACGTTCTTTCGTCATACAATCATGATAAAGTACAGATAGCTTTTCTCAGAAGTGAACTATTAGTCGAAGACAACTTTCGTAAACTTTTGACGAATGTTAGGTAAAATATTTCAACAATACACACGGCTCTCAGTCAGATATATTTCTCTAAGTATTGTTTTGATTACGGTCTCGTTTATTAATATTTAAATGCATTCGAATTATTATCAATATCAAGAGATTTGTTCGATGCTACATTTTTATCTGCTGCTGCCACTACTATTTCTACTTCTACGATTACTCCTTTTCCTTCACCTATTTCTTCTTCTTCTACTACTGCTACTACTACTACTAATACTACTTTCCAGAACTACTACAACAACTACTTCTACTACTTTTACTACTATTACTACTACTACTAACTACCACTACTACTTCTACTTCTATTACTGCTGCAAGAAAGAAAAGAACCACCAGCGCACAGCAGTACCGCTAAAACGACCCTCATTTAGTCCTTCGCATCTCTGGGGACTCTAATCCACGCGGTTGGGTTACACGTCGGCGACTTTACCGCATGGTTATTTGCGACATGCGAAGTAATCGATCAGTGTACTTTCCCTAGTTTAAACATGGATTAATAATATGTTAAACAGACAGTAGATTGACAAAGAATGGCTACAGGGATTTAAATGTTAGCACGGTTTTGGTCCAAGCATGAGGGTTTTTAACCACTGCATTAGTTTCAAATTATACCCGTTAACCTTAAAGTAACGCGTCTGACTGTCGCAAAATGTTTGTTTTTCCCTCAAATAAATACGCATTTAATTACGTAAAAGTTTTTGTCAGTAACTGTAGCCAAATAACCCATACTGGAAGCGCGTGCTCTGTCATGTTATTGTCTCTTAAAGTGCAAATTATATTTCATGGACAATATTGTAAAACACCTAATATGTGTATCACGATGACATAATATGTTCATCGACAACTGAAAATGAGCGAAGATCAATACAAAATTAGGGCGCCAGGCACCGCAATCCCCCTGATGGACCAGTTATTACGTTACCTGACTCTTTACCCGCTGTGCACATATAATATTACTGTTAAATCAGATTTACTAATGGAAGTAGCCATGGAAGCTGTGTGCAAAAGTCCGGGCTGTAAGCTAATAAAGTTAATTACCGTATGATCATCATGTCTTTACGGAATTAATTAGATGACCAAATCAGCATAGTCGCTGTTATATATGTATGTCATCCAAAGCAGTGTAGCCATGCTTTATTAAATTAGAAATATACAAACACATAGATAAAGCATACATCTAAATAACCTAAATAACGTGACTTGTTTTAATACTGCATAGCGAAGTTCTCAAATAGGTCAATGACAAAATGACAATGTTCAGTAAATTTAACAATCATCACCATACATTTTAGCTTAAAGCATCGTGTCTTTGTCATTTAATAATTGTCAAATCAAAATAGAAGTATATACATGTGTTAAGATTTCGAGATGACGGTTCTTCGCGAATGTCTACATTATTCAGTTTAATGGCATACATATGTGAAGTTGTGTCAAGTCAATTCAGGTTAACAATTACATTTGCCTATTTCATACAAAGCAATCGGGGTTATACAAAGCAATCGGAGTTTACACGATAATGCCACGTATTGTTTTACCATGAATGGAATCACCTATGAAGTGAGTTTAACCAAGAAAAGGCGAGAACATATAATCTTTGTTAATATAATGTGTTTGTATCTTAATTTTTAACAATAGTGTTATCACATGGCTATCGTCAATGTGACTTGTATAAGATCAACGCAACAGGTGTCAGGTTTTCCTGTCTCTCAAACGAGCAACGTAGACCTTTAGAAACATTTTATTGTACATGCCATCTACTTGTCATACTGATTTAGTTTTAGAAAATCAACTTGGAGCAGACTAACAACAATAACAACAACATCAACAAATAAAACAAATATACACAGAAAAAAAACAACCTACAGCAATAACAAAAAACAAAAATAAACAACAACAGATGACAACAAGAACGTGTTATGTCCCATGTAAATGCAATACAGATTATAGTGTATGTAGATCTATTTTCTATATTCATATAGTCAATACTACGTACACGTTTACTGTTTATTAAGCTGCACTCGTTAATTTACATTGTACTTCCGACTGAATGTATTTTAACTAATTTCTAGAATGTGAGCAAACTTTAATTCAGTTGTGCCACGCTAGCATTTTAACTTGTTTTATTTGAAAAGTTTAATTCGAACTCAATTGACACTGATGACATCACCGATTTCCGGGGTGCCACTAAGTAACGACGCAAATTTCAAACTGTTATGATCCAGCATGACAAAGTGAAAACACCGCCCGCCCCACCCGTCGCTCTCTCCCATTCTTTACCAGTAAGAGAGCTCAAAGCACGTGCATATATATATATATGTGTGTGTGTGTGTGTGTGTGTGTGTGTGTGTGTGCCACACCCTAGGGATGCTTGTTGGAGAGGGTATCGTTGTTAAGGAATCAGCCGGCATATCCCCAAGATAAGATCCCCTCCCCCACCCCCGGCACATGATCAACTATCGAGCCGCAGGTGTGAAGGAAAAGCATTCCATTTGTAGTTTTAACCCCTACCAATCCTGCCCCTAGCTTGTTTCTAACCTGCCATTTATCACTTTCTAGACAAATTAATAAGAATATTACCATTATTAGACTTTACTTATGTCAGCACATATACAATTTATTTCATCCTTTGCAGATTTGTATTGTCTTGCAAAAGCCTGCTCATTTGCATTTCCATTGAATAATACGCCAGGGTAGATCGATAATGGTAGATAGGCCGACAAAATGATAAAAATGGTTGGTTAATTGATGTATAAAAGGTGACTGTTCAGTCCTTATTATTGTTTGTAATAAACAAATCTCGTGATTCAATTACAAATTCATTGAACTTCATATTGACCAGACTTGTTCTATGATATTAATCGCCTACTAGGTTTGTACGGTATGCGAGCAGGTAACCAGTTGCTATATAACGTTATCGGCTGCCGTGAATAGCTTGAGGGAATTTCCCCGGGTTAGACACTAGTCTTAGGAAAACAGTATTATAGTTCATGCGTTGCTGAAATAATGGGAAAACACGACAATAATGTAAACACTTTTCTGACCCTATGACACTGCCTTTTACCGGACAAACACAATTTAACACATCTTAACTGGTAACAGGTGAATAATAAGCGTTAAACCAAGAAACAATAGGGACTTTGTCGTTCTTTTTTGTTGTTATATGATTTCAATTTGAGCAACACATTGTTTTGGAAAAAAATCTTATTTTGTTTACCAAACGTTCGAATGTTTAAATACATTCGAACGGTAGGTATCTATCCGAACGTTCGAACGTTCGCTAACATACTTGATACTGTTCTTCTCATGATAGTAAGAATAAGTACACTGACATAAACAACTAATACAAATAATGCATATTTCGGCTACACTGTCCTCGATTTGCGGAGACGTGTGAACATTAGCATTGCAGTTATTGCAGTTCGTCACTTCATACTATTTTGCATACAATGAATTAAATCTATTTACGAATAAATTCACAACAAGGTATTGATTTCTAATATGATTCTAAAAGATAATTCGTGTACCATCTTTCACGCTGTGGTTCAATCACATAACACAACAAAAATAAAAGAATGGCGTTATAAAGATGATGTTTGATTTTTAAATAATCTCGCAGGAAAACGAACAAAATAGCTATGTCCAACCACTGATTAGGAAGAAAACACTAGACAAGTGAATAGGTAACACCAACGACACACCATGACCATCTGACAGACCTTTCCACATTTATTGGAGTCAAAACAACCTGTTGACAGCCTAAGCAGGAAAAGGGGATACATTTAGGAGAAGTTTCCAATATTCCAAGGGCATTGAATGGAACTTAAAAACAACACTTGAGTTTCATTTCAAATTCTGTAACTGGCTATTGCATTTTCGTGTTTAATCTTTTGGTGGTAGAATTAAATTAGAGCACATTTAACAATTTAGACAAGTTATGCGTTTAGAATGTCCTTACATGGACCAGGACGCAATGTGGCTATTATTCAATTGGCTGTAGTGCTCTTGATATGAATCATAACATCCCTTGTTCCTTAGGTCAGGCGATTTAAGTTGGTCGACGATGTTGCACATGCGACACACAACTAAAGGCTCGACTGTGCTAGTTCATTGGCTATTTATTGTATCTGTATCCAAACGGATGTATTGTATAAGGATTAGTCTGTTTAACATGTGAAAAAAACGACGCATAATTTTTAACATTACGTTAATTAAAGAAATAATCCCTGATAACATGCGACTGTCTCATAATCCTTATATCATTTAAGTCATTTGTTCAACTAATAAAGAAAATATTCTAAATTAGATCCAATGACTATTTCATGGGCAGAAGACGTTGATTAAAATACACGTCATAGTAATCTTGACCGTACGTGACTGACGTCCTATGCTGTGTTCAGAAATTTGTAGATAAATGGTATCGACTTCCTTGAAATAAAAGTTCCATGTATGCTACTGAAATCTTCATGGTTTGCCCGTAACAATCTCAATAGACGGGAACATTTTATAAACACGATAGGCTATATCGAGAATACCAGGTTAATGTTGATAAAGATAAATGCTATCATACAAGGCTAAGAAATGAGAAAGCACGAGGCTGTGCCGAGTGCTTTCTGATTTTCGCGCCGAGAATGATAACATTAAATCAGATAAATTTTATCTAGTATATCAAAACTAACCTGGTATTCCTTTTATCCCGCCATCAATAATCTTTTCAAATAGATTTAAAAGGGTAACATTTAAAGTTACCGCTACTGCTCCTCCTTTACATGATTTGACATTCCAATGCAATTCACGAAATTCATGCTCGTGCATAGAGTAATTCGGCTATAAGAAAGAGTTTTGTTTAACAAGTAAAAATAAGACAATAAACATGTTATTTCTTTTATTTTATTTGCGCTATACATAAGGATGTAATTTTATTGATTAGCATAAATAAAAATAATAACATCAACAAAAATCACACCCTCGTGTAATTTTATACATGTAGTGTGCAATGTCAAGGACGTGTAACAGTAAAGTTGCTACACACATCGCATTAAGAAACGCGAATTACATTCGAGGTTTGTGTGTTTTTGTTGTTTTGCTCATGGATTTTAATTGTGGATGACATTGAAATTCTGAATATTGAATATAGCGCCATATAATGCGATTATGGTTGTGATTTTGACAGGGTGCCTTGCGAAATTTGGAGAAATGTTGGGATTGGAGGTGGTGTGTTGGTATTCATGTTTACGTCTAAAAACTGTGATTTGTGCAGCCAGCTGTGTTTCGTTCAACTAAAGAACGAGCTTTATCTAAACCATTTGAATGGTCATCGTGTAACGACATATAATCACCCGGGTCTGTCCTTAGATTAGGCAGCTAGTTGCTTCTTTCTGAGACATTCACAGACTCAAGGTCTATTTCCTTCTCAAAAATGTTAGGACTAAAGCCAAATGTTCCCTCGAAATCATCGTAGCTTATCTCTACAACACTGCATCGGTTTTCATACAACTCTTCATCAAATTATTTCAATTTACGCCAAATAACAACAGGGACTCACATAATATGACATTTTGTCAGTCGTTTTTACTGTTGCAGACTACAAATTTGTATTCATATTAATTTAACTACTATTCCTAAACAGTTTTAATTATGTGCTTTGTTACATTTTGTTGTCAGATTGTTTGTTGTTGTTTTTTTGCAAGTTTTTGAATTTTAAATGTGTACATTTTGATTAATAGACTTATTTTTCAAATTTTCTAATAGCATAGTTAAAGAGAACTTCGGACATTTGCGAACAGTCGGTTAAGATGCCGTTTCTTAACTTTTCAATCCTTTAGAACAGAGATCGAGACCTCGCTCAACCCAACTTTTTTAATGACCTCGTTGTCTCTATTTAACCAATCTTTATGTTGTGGACATTTTTGGGGTTATATCAACAGATATTTACAGAGATTAAGGGATAAATTGCAATATTGGTTGGGCTTTTCATCGTCTTCACTATTCAATTCTATGAAGAAGCTTTATATTTTCCTTGTTACCTGTTATTGACCAGAATTAATATATTTATGGCCTTATTAATGATTGAATCAAAAGGATGATACTACTGAAGAAGTTATTTCGACATGACAAATAATTGCGAAAATTCAACGTGTCTAAGTTTCACGTTGATGTTGGCACTTTTACCGATATTGTCGCGTAACACCTTCATGCTGCATTGATTTTCTTTGTTTTTCTTGTATAAAGCTTAATGACGAGAAAAGACATTTGTGCAGAAAATAAGATTATTTTGCTTATGTATGGTCGGTTGAAGTTGTAATAAGTGATACCAATGAAAAGTTGTTACTGCTGATTTGAACATAAATCGTATCCTTGTTTTAAAAAGACCACATGTAATGCAAATCTAAACTCGTGTATAAAAAAGTTTCTTTAACAACCTTTCCATACAAAATATTTTATAATAAATTTACGAGTGTAACTTTATGCTCTTTTAATTTAGATTAATTACCTTGTTTTTATAATCAAGGTTTGCGATTGCGTATTTTTACAAATGCTTAGTTGCACTGTGGATTTATTTTATTGTTCTGACAGGACTCAGATGTCATGAGACAGTTAAGTTATTTTTTCGTATCTAAACTTTCAATATATAATAATATGCTATATTTCTATAATTTAAATATTGATATTCTTCATGGTAATTGTATCGCCACATAAGGAAATATGGTAACATTATAAGAGGAAAGGAACGTCATTCTCAGATCTACATCGGAGAGGTTGAGGAGGAACTGGCATTTCCGTATACTTTCATCCAACTGGTTTTATTTTATAAGTATTCAATGAACTATATACTGGGCAGAAATATTTATATAACCAATGAATCAGCTGTTTTGTGGCATATAGCTTTAAGCTAAAAATTAGGTACGAACATTTCGGAACTGAAAGCGACGTCATAATGTGAAACAACATCACGAAAACAAACGTTGCTTCGACGCAACAACAAACTAGAGTGCTGTAGAAAAAAACTAATTGAGGCTACTTAATGAATGTCATACAACAGAAAGGAATATTGTGGTCGATCCGGATTTAATAGCCATTTCATCGATAAAACGAGTTCTTTTTCGGCGCCGTATTCAGATGAATTTTGTGAAGACGTTGATTGAATTCCTGTATTCTGAAAAGCTCAAACAACCCACTTTGGAATGAATGGAGGGTCAAATACATTACATTCCTGGAAGTCTGATTAAATGTTGCCAGATTACATGTACAACAAAGAATAAGTCCGCGTTATTTTTCCTTTCTTTTAGTCACTGACTCTGTATCGTTGTCCCTTTTTCTCTATATATCTGACTTTCTCCTTTATCGTCCTCTTTCGTTAGTGCAACAAATGGCACTTATGATGATTGTCAATCAGTTGTTAAAGTTCAAGAAAAGCAACGTCACACTAAATATTAACGTGTTCTTGTTTTATCGGTTTTTACGAGGAAAGCGCATATGTGATTGAAATTTAATGGTACATTTCAAAACACCAATGGTTTCAAAAGGTTATCCTATTTTCAATCGAACTTAAAAAAACTAACGTATTTTAATTTTACTTGACACAAAGCTGCTATACCTATTGTTCGCAAATAGTATTTCCCTTATCGTCTTCCTGTGACATGGTAGTAGCACTACATTGCATGTCAAGTAATTTCCCAAGAGGCGAAAAAGGTATTCATCGTGGACGTACAAGGCCTTAATAAAAATATCGGCTCGTCACTGAATCCGAACACTGCCGTTAGATAGTCTTTATATATGTCTGTCTTAAGATATATATTGCTTTGCACTGTTGATATGATTCAGAGTCAAGGAAACCCACGTTAAACTGATTAAATTTGGAGGAATGCTGAGGAATGCATTACTGGGCCCTGATTTGAAATAACAATAGGTAAGTTGATTGCTTATATTAAGGATTTTTTTTAGAACCGACAAACACAAATGCCATTTGAATTTTACGAATTTATGCAACTATACGTTAATTGAATCAATTTTACATACTGAAGATTGAAAATACCATGTTTAATAAATGTGAAATTACATTCAAGATTGAGCAAGGACGTGTTAAACATACTACACTTATACATTACCAATGTTTAAATCCCAGTTGTTGTACATTAATCTGGGTCAGTTGTTTAATACAGTTTAATAGTGTGGTTCTATCTAGACAACAGGCGTTTTCCTCCGCCAATAATTAGCTGGACGTCGCCAATATGACCATAATTGTGTTGGCGCGATGTAACAAAAAGGCATATTATTGTACGTGCATCAATGTTACGTTTTTAAACGTTCTTAAACTGCATTATTACTAACCATCCACTATAAAAGAGAAATACACTTGTACGTGCGTTTAGTGTTTTCAATAAACTTATGACGCATATGATTACATGCGTTTGCATTTCATCTTCGGCTTAAATCAAAGTCTTCCAAAACTTGTATCATCTACTCATTTACTACTAATAACAATTAATATAATGGCAATATAGTTATTTGTAAAGACTACATATCCTCAAGTGTATAAGATACAGCACCTATTTACTGAAGTTAGTATAGTGCTCGACAGTTTAATAGCGACCAAAGGTTCTATGTTCCTATGTAATGTGTTGATTTTACTGCTAACCGCATAACTACTATTCCATTTGAGATGGTTTGACTCAGTAAATAGGCATTCATGCCGAACCGGTCTAGTGCAATGTTGTCTAGTATATACTGGCTACATATATCACTGTATATTTTTATGACATAAGGACTCTTGAAACATCGAATATTGTTTCTTTCTGCATTCGTTTAAGGGAAATCGTCGATGTCTTTTTCTTTTGCAAAACTCAAAGAGGATGGTAGGACGATAAACCCAAAAAAACAAACATAAACAAAAACTCAAAGAAACATGATCACAAATTACAAATTTAAAACCAAATCAATAAAGAAACATGTCGTACAGGTAACAGACATAGATTTTACTTCAACCTGGTACATGGATATATACAACATGGGAAACTCAGTTATGCAAGTGAAAACCATAGTTCCAGTCCTTCGAATCAATTGGCTTTAAGAGAAGACAAATACATACTAGCTGCTAGAACGTAAGAATGTGGCATGGGGGAACACATGTGTCCTTTCTAATTATATATATGTAATTATACACACGGACGGCAGACACAGAAATAGGCACAATGGATAATCGATTAGCGGTATGAGAGTAATTAGTTAGAGATACAGACATAAGATAAACACACCAAATCACATATCATGTTCACTAGTATAATTGAACGAAATGTCTATTATGTTATACATACGAAAACTATACAATTACAAAACACAACGATGTATACTTGAGGTAAGTAAGTATAAATACAAATATAACCCTTGAAAAAGCAACGTGTTTACATAGATCTAGAAAACAGCTAAATAGCCGTATAATACCTGAGATGTGCAGGATTATTGATTGTTTCGTTAAGTGACTTTTTATTATGTTTGTCAGCGAATAAAAAAATCAATATATGTAAAAATCATGTCTACGTGAACACACTTTTTAGTATATGTTGCTGTTATTATTTTTTAATTCTAAACGTGTATTTTTACCTATGTAAAATACATTGTAATGGAATTACAGCAAAAATGGTAATACATAGTTTTACAAAAACTATAATCAGTGATTGTGTCTACGTAACGATGCTAACCTGTGTTTCTACAATGCAACTCGGAATGCGTATACTTAAGAAATTACTGATATTACTTAAGAAATTACATATATATATCTTAAGGTACCCAGGGCGATCCCTAAATTTTGAAGTTTGAATCGAGCATTTTATGTGATTTTATATAATAAGACGCTTTATGAAAAGAGGTGATTGTCCATTCAATACATAGAAAATTTGAAGCAAAAAACTTACGGTTGCGGGTCAAGCTAAGTTAATGTTTGTGAATACCGTATTAGACAAAGAATAAATGTGATGTTATAAATATAATTTACTTTATACATTTAGGTTGACAAAAGATGATCGTTTTATTCCAATACTATTTTTTGGAAATAATTCAATTTTGTTAATGATAAACCAAAACGGTATCGACTTAGCTTTATCCTTTTACCCGAAGCCCCCAAAATCAATAACACGAAGCCAAGTTTGAAAGGCAAATGCGTATGCTTAATTGTTTATTGTATTGCCAACGGAAACACGCCGACTTTGTGGATCAACCTTTAATTTTCTAGACATGTGTACGCCAAACTGATCACTTTCTTCCACAAAGCAATAATGGTTATTGGCTACCGTGATGCAAAATATGGAGGTATGGCAAGTAAATGAATTCCTTCGTTATAGGTTTTGGTTCTGACTGCCACAACTTTGCTATTATAATAATTCAACGAATTTGATTGAATACGTAGCTTATTGCTGACACCATCAATTTCTTATACATACACACCCATTCTACAACTGCTAGCCGTTCAAATAAGAGCAACGGAATCATACAGAGAACGAAATATCCAAAGGCAAAGATCACTTTCACTGAAACGCAATTGGCAGTCATATATGCACAGGAAGGAATATTTACCTATTCTTTTCCCGAGCATATATGTTGTGATTGTGCTTGTAAGTCAACCATTATTCAAATTACATACATGATGCAATTACTTAAATATATCGATTTGATTATTAAGCATAAATAACATTACTTTTGTTTTTGGTTAACTGTGCTCCGTTTTATGTATTGTGTTTTTAGAAAACTTCCGTGCAGTATTATGACATATTTAGTCCTTCCATTTCTCCCTTTTAACAATATTCGTTTTACCAGTTCTAAAGAGACTTAAATTTTAATGACTGTTTGACTAATATAGGTTTATCAATTTATATGTAAATAATGAGGCAATTGTAAAAATGCATGTTTATACTTACCAAATAGGATTTGTTTCAGGTTAGCATAGTTTCTGATGATCAGAAGTGAAGCAACATTTTATTCGTATTTGTTATTATTTATACCGATGTCTTGGTAGGGTTTTCGGTATGATTACCAAAATAAACACATGTTTTCTGTCATTCCAAGTTAAAACTTTTCCAAGACACAATCCATTAAATTGGTAACATGCTGGAACTAGCATGCATAAGAAACTGGGCCATCGTTTTTGGGACTTAAACTGTATCAACAGTTTAAGGCACATATAACACTAAGCTTGTTATTTTTTACTGTTCTTATTATTGTATTGGTTTGCCATGTGTCGTTGTCATATTTATCAATGTTCTTTTTATATGAGCTTAGCTATGCAGCTATTAACTTCGTTAACTATGCTCGTTTGTTTAAGAATTTAAAAAGTGTTCAAATATTTATATCAGGAGATTTCTTTTACCACATCTTCAAATAATGCAAAAAAATATCATTTTCATTAAATAAAGGAAATACAGGCAGACGATAGTGCCTGAAACAGCATAACAGCTTCCATTACTTTACTCATAGTTGTTATTTCTTATACCGATGTCTTGATTAGGTTTTCGATCTGATTACCTAAATAAATACCTTTTTTCTTTTATTCCAAGTTAAAACTTTTCAAAAACACAATCCATTAAATTGGTAACATGTTGGAATTAACATGCACAAGAAACTGGGTCATTGTCTTTTGACTTAAACTGTATCAACAGTTTAAGCACATACAACACTATATTTGTCTTAATTTTTTTTACTGTTCTTATAAGTGTATTGGTGAACCATGTGTCGTTTGTCACATTTATCAATGTTCTTTTTTTATATGAGCTTAGAAAGTCCGGCTATAAACTTCGTTAACTATGCTCGTTTGTTTAAGAATTTATTTAATGTTCAAATTTTTATATCAGGTGTTTCTTTTATTCACAACTTCTTTGAATAATGCAAAAATCGTAGTAGTCTTTTTAATGATGATCCTAAAATTCGTGCGTTTAATTAATTGACCTGGCACATAATGCTTCAAAGATGTACGACCTGCAAATATGCAATAAAACAAATTTACTTTTAATTTGTAAAATCAGTCAGAAATTAATGATATAAAAACGGCTGGGCTGAAAATGAATACAATCATACGCGAACAACCACACAATCTGAATAATATTTTTACTTTTAAAGTTACTGGATCTTAAAGTGGCTTAAAATGGCTTTTAAATTGATATAAACTCTTAAGTTACGTGTAACATCTCAATGTTTAAATCATTTTCTGATATGTGAAAAGTTTTTAAGCTTCACCGGAAAATGAACTTGGTGCAGCTCATGCAAATGTAATGTTTATCTAGTGCAGTGTTATCTTATAGTGATAGTAAATTTTTGTTCATCGATCAGGGTTTCTAAAATTTTTAACATTTTTAACACAAGGCACTTTATGCCAGGGTGGCTTTTGTTTGATAAAATCCGAGTTTCCGTTGGTAATTAATTCATTCTTTTCATAAGAGGAAATGCGTTCGGCTTTAATCTGATCACGGGACTGATTTCTTACACATGAAAACATACTGTACCGAAACCCATATAAAACAAACGTTGTGATAATATTGTTGGTTTCCTTAGCATCAGTGGAATACAGAAGTTGCTGTTACGTTGAGCAAAGTGTCATTTGTGCAGAGGTTGATACAGTCATGTTTAATCCTAACCTTGCGGCATGCAGCATAATTATCTACTTGGAATGCTTTGCTATTTTTTATGTTTTCTTGTTTGGTTATTATATTGAGATATCTATAGGTTATCTATTTTGTTCAAGAAAATTAATAACAGTCATGTATTTGGCTATTTTTTTGAAAATGACATAAATACGGGTATATCACATTGTTGCACAAAAATGTGAACATTTTATTTAATGTATGATTCATGGATATTTCAAAAAAGGTATGAACAAAGCTTATACGCCCCGTTGTAAAAGTTCATGAAGGCACAATAACGTGAGGTTTCAAATATTAAATACTTCTTCAAAAAGTGAAACACCATTGACAATTTGCATGTTGATTATTACAAAATTGTACAATTTGCCACTTCATGCACATACCCATACTCAAAAATAATATAAATAAATAAAGAAAATATCTTCTCTTTAAATATATATATTCTTAAATGGTAATAAGGCACAGTATTACAACATACTTTGCCAATTACCACATACACGTGGTTGTCATCGCTTCAAGCTAAACAAGTTAAGCACGTTGATGCACGTTTTTGCAACATAAAACAAAAAAAAAAAAGCAAAAAAAAAACACACAAAAACAACATCAGCAGGAATTGCAACATTTCGTGTAAATGATGGAATTATTGCAAAAACGGCGGGCATGTCCTAAGCTTTTGCAATAACAGGTTTCGCATACAAAATATATGTATGTATATGTATATTTCGAACAAGCATATATTTCTTTGCAGCCGAGGTTTTTGACCACTCACGAAGATGAAACCAAATGACATATGCGATATAATATCTGGTTTATGTAATCAAAATAAAGTTATAAACTGAATGCCAACATAGTGTTTAAAAGCATGCGCCATATATAAGTAGGTGTATTAATCATAATTGTCTAATGTTATTATTTGACACTTTTTGCAGGTATAAATGTTTAATTTGGCCAAAAAAGTCGCGTGACACATGGAAACAGTGCTGACATGAAGTTTGAATGAAAAAGCTTGCTGTGTTTAGTCTTACTACTACTACTACTACTACTACTACTACTACTACTACTTCTACTTCTACCACCACCACTATTACTACTACTACTACTACTACTACTACTACTACTACTACTACTTCTACTACTACTACTAGTACTACTTCTCCTTTTACTACTTCTACTACTGCTACTATTACTACTACTGCTGCTGCTGCTACTACAACTACTATTATTACTACTACAACTACTACTACTACTACTACTACTACTACTACTACTACTACTACTGCTACTACTACTACTTATAATAATAATAGTAATTACAAAAAAAAACGCTGTTAAATACGTTGCTAGAACCATGCCTTCTACTCTAAAACAACGGATACGATGGGCCTTAATGTGTGTTTTAGTTGTAATAAAATCAATTTCTAGCATTTCTATTACTCTCTGTCTTGTAGAATGCCTCCGTGATTTTTAACACACACAGGCAAATAAATATCCTTACAATGTTACATGAACTGACTTTCTAAAGCTTTACGATTTATGTTGTGTTTTTCGTCATTATCTACTGTCTATTCTGCCTAATGATATTAAACTCGTTTTTATGTCATGCAACACGCATGTAATCATGCTTTTTCATCATCTGTTTTATTGCCGCTCAAAGACTCATTCTATAGTTTGCTGTAATATTTCATCAATTAATCAAGAAATGTGAAATGCTCGACGTTTCATTCGTTTTGAGAAAGAATTTATCGTGTCTTTCAAAGATAACAGCAATACTATCATTATTTTCACAAACTTCATTGATAAGTTGACAGGACGGCGACTGAATTATGTTATTTTTCGCCGAAATGACAATTTCATCTGACTCACGCCAATGTAATTTTGTTCTTGTTTTTTGGATGGCTGTCCTGCATTAATATAATTAAAGTACACTTTATGGCACATAACTCGACGTGTTTAAAAAAAAAAAAAAACATTTCATACCTTTGATAACAAATTCGTTATTTAATGCATAGCATTCGTGTGTTAAACTAACGACGTTTACCTTGAACACGTTGCTTCCCTACCCTTAGTTTAAATTCTAAACCGGTTTGTATCATTACAGTCAAATACTTTGATCAGTATTAAGCAACACATACATGTTGGCATACTTCTGTCTCTGGAGACAATGGAGTCTGCACCTGAGTGTTTATTTAGTTGTGGGGCAGCAGGGGCGACTGTGGCTGAATAAGCCAATGCGGGAGCTGCAGCTTCTGCCGCACTTGCTGCAAGTGTGGTGCTTGTTGATTACTATGTGCAGCAGTGGTAGGCTGGGTTCTCTGGTTTGCGGCTCTTCCTTTCCGCACGCTGGATCTTTCTCTTGTTGCCAGCCTGCTTGATGCTGGTTCTGACATTTGCACGCCAGCTAGAGCGATCGAAGGTTGCTCTTTCGAGATCTGCTGGGTTGATGTTGAAGACTTCAGATCCCTCTTGCAGACATCCTTGTAGCACATGGCTGGTCGTCCGATTTGGCCGTGTTCCAGTGGCGAGCTCGCCATAGAGGATATCCTTTGGGATGCGGCCATCGTCTATCCTGCGAACATGCTTGACATGCCTGCCTTGGCCAAAACATCTGCGTTGGCGATGCGATCCTGCCAGGTGATGCGAAGGAGTCGTCTGAGGTTGTGCATTTGGAAGGCGTTCAGTCTTCGTTCTTGGTGCATGTACAGGGTCCAAGCCTTACTGCCGTACAGAAGGATGCTCAGCACGCACGCTTGGTACACCTTCATCTTTGTGTTGCGGGTCAGCGTGCAGTTATCCCGCAAACGCTTCGATAGGCGGGCCATGCTGGTTGCTGCTTTGCCTATCCTCACGTTGAGCTCGGCATCAGGGAAAGGTTGCTGGAGATTGTGGAGCCGAAGTATGTGAATTTGTCGACCACCTCCAGGATGTGATCGCCTATGGTAATTGTGGGAGTGGTGCTGATATCTTGACCCATGATGTTGGTCTTCTTTTGTGGCTGATGGTGAAGCCAAATTATGTGCACGCCTTTGCAAAGAGAGTGATGAGTCGCTGAAGGGCGCCTTCCGTGTGAGCAGTGAGGGCGGCATTATCAGCAAAAAGCATCTCCTGGATGAGGACTTTGCGCACCTTGGTCTTTGCTATAAGGCGGGCAAAGTTGAAGAGGTTCACGTCGCTCCGTGTGTGGAGGAAGATGCCATTTTCGGACCCACTGGAAGCGAAGCGCAGGTGCAGGGAAGAATTTGCCGAAGAGTGTCGGGGCCAGGACACACCCTTGTTTCACTCCGCTCTTGATTGGGAAGGGATCCGATGATACTCCGTCATACTAAACAGTGCGAGTCTTGTTATTGTGGAATGACTTGACCATTTGCAGAAGCTTGATAGGGCATCCAATCTTGTGGAGGAGAGATCAAATCGACTGACCAAGTCAAACGCCTTAGTCATGTCGATGATGGCGAGGTACAGGGGACGTCGCTGTTCGTGGCACTTTTCCTGCAATTGCCTGAGGAGCACCATGTCGATGGTTGATCGCTTGGCCCGGAACCCACGCTGTGACTCGGGATACACACGGTCAGCAAGTAACTGCAGCCGGTTGAGGACTACCCTGGCGCAGAGTATTCCCACAATGCTGAGGAGGGAGATTCCATCGTGGATGGCGGGAACGTTTATTTCCCTTGCAGATACGAAGCATCTGCCCACTGCTCAAAGCAACACATAAATTACATGCATACATGGCCCAAATATTTTCAGTATTTGACCTATAGAATGACAAATAACGTGGTCCACGTGATGTTGCAATGGTGCATACTTATCTGTTCTTGCATCAGTCAATTACTTTCCCAACATATATATCTTTCTTCATGAATTAACATAACACGATGAAAATACTATATTTGTCAGTTTTTATGTTGAATTATTTTGAAATTAATAAGATAAGAAAGTGTTTATAATATTCAAGGTATCTGCAAAATCTTAGCTGTTTCTGCCGTGCCAGTTATTCGCGCAAGTGACATAGCAAGTTTACTTAGTCAATGACATACGTGTTTAACGTTATGCATACAATTTAACCGTTTCGTAAGTTTTGACATTTCGTTAATTGATTGATATCCTCATGTTAATATCTGTAGCATACGTATTGTAATTTTAATAAGGTACATAAAAGTGTAAATTATTTGAATGGCAAATTCGCATTTTATATATTAAAACAATTTACGTTGAAACGCCCACATTGAATGACCAAGTGCCAGAATATCCTTTTGTAAATAATTGAACATGGTTATGCATAAACAAACTCGTAATAAAACGTTAACACTTCATTTGGTCGATATGCTTTCCTATTTATTAATGGCATTACCATGATATATCTAAAATTAAAAAAAAATCGTGAATAGATGAAAAATGTGTTACTTTTAAGTTAAGAATAATTATTTATTTAATTATCACGTCAATTGTTGTTCTTCAATGTAATCGTATTGACCCGTCAAATCACAGATTGATACATTTACCGATATCTTATCTTTAGAATAAACATTATTAAACAACCCTTCCTGAAGAATATTGCATATGTTGTTCTAAATAATACGTGTTACGTTACAAGAATGCTTAAACATTCCGTAACTGTAATTTATGTTCATAAGATTTCTCCGTCGTAAGATTGTCACAGGTAAAACTTCAGAATATCATGGCTTAATTGGACTGTTTCTTTCAAAGGAGACTCAATGCTAAAGAAATCGGGGCATTATATACGTTTTATCGACGTCAATTTGAACATGATGTGTATTTCTTATCATGTGTTTTGTGTATGGAAAAGTCAGTTACATTTTTTCGGCGTCAGTCCGATATTATCAATATGAGCATAGCAAGTATTTCCTTGTTTTGTTTATTGTACAGACATAGATTTAATGTAGAATGTGCCCTTGCTTTGTTCTGTAAAAATGTATGCGAAATGCAATGATAGCAAAGAAACTGATATCAACACAACTAGCTGCATTTCTTAAAGCACTTTCTTTCTGGAATAAGTGTAGTTGTAATGTGTTATCAATCCTTTTAATGTTACAAATTTTCCAATAAATATGCATCCGTTTCGACATGTACAACACTTTAAATTGAGTTTTCTAGTTTGGATTAGTTGTGCTACACTAATTAAAACACTGTGATAATTTACAATATAAAGCTCAGGGTAAGAGTCAATGAAAAGTAACTCCTCTCGCTGTTTAGCCTCTTACCTTGTCTGTTCCGGTGGTTACGAATGTGGACCTGTCTAAGGTGCTATAATCAAGTAACTAAAAATTTGCCGTATTCAGATGCGGACAATTGTTTTCATTACGTTACATTTACACATGCCTATTAATACGACATACAATATTTTATGTATGTATGTCATAACTGCTATGTCAAAGAGAAATTAATTTATTTATAACAAGTACAACTGAAGAACATTTTATCTGTGTTATATGATAACTTACTAGCGATGACAATCAGAACACCTCGGATATTTCACGAATCATCTCTCGGATGTATGTAGATAGTCGGATTACCTCGGCCATTTCCCTAAATGGGACTTTTTTGTGACAGACGTCAATACAAAGATGGCAGCTCGGATGACAAATCACAATAGTACTATGCCTGTAAAACTTCACATTGTGGCTGCTTCAAATTTAAATCTTCCAAGTTAAAGCTACCCGACGCAGCAAAGACACAGCTTTCAAATGACGCCATTGTTTATGTTTTGTCCGACCTTCATTTAAAGCATCTTCTTCATAGTTCCGGCGAACAAAACGAGCGTGATTTCTGGAAGTATCATTGCACCAGATACATCCGAGTGATGATTGTACCGAAGAGTTAATGAAAGGGTTTGTCTTTCGGTTGAGCCAGAGATGAAGTAGGCATTGGTTCCCCTCTATCAGGCTCCAACAAAGAGGTTAAAAAATTCACGTCGTCATTGTGTGGCGCCTCGAACAGCATGGGGAACGGCATGTATGTAAAATTAGTGCAAACTATACTCTTCAAATGTACAGCTGCAGCAGACACTGCAATAAACATTATATTTACACAAACTACTATGGTGGCAAATTTGCACACGTCTTCCATGCTACATAACAACTTTCAATAAATGGTACAACGGAAATTTTAAGCCATGATATTTATGACACGTAGATAGAATATATCTATAAACACCCACCTACGTTTGTAAGAGGGAAAAACACAATACCGGTTGCTTGTCAATGTTTTTTATGTTCTAGCCTTTCCTCTGTATATAAAAATATCACGTTGTTCGTGATGCGATGTCATAATGAAATTGTCGAGTAAAACCTGATTAGTTTCTGTTAAGAAAGGCAATATGCCTTAATTGAGTGGATACACCTTCGCATACATATGGAACTAAAATATGTCGATATTCGTAAATATGCCTGGTCTCGATATAAGAAAATATTAATTATTTGTTACATTTCGCTTTTATTGCAAAACCCATGAGACTAACATGTATATATAAGGTGTAGGTGTTTATGATTGCCAAATGAACGGAGCTTTGGCGTGTTTTGTCATTGACTTTTACTTTTAGTTTCTTCAAACAAAAAATGTGTGTTGTATTTCATTGTCTTTATTTCTTTGTTATTAAATTATGCTCAACCTTTGCTTCGGTTGAAATGAAACCGTGTCTCAGTCCTCGAATTAATTCCGTATTGAGACAACCGAAAGCTTGTAATTAACTTCATTAACTAATAGCTCCGACATTTTGCAAACACGTTCCATGGTTACATCCATAAATTTATATGATTTAATAATAATACGATATTTGCATTACGAGTTAAAAGCCGGTCAATATTACTATGTTTCCATGACTTGATTGTATTAACTAGCCCGCTGGTTTTGTGGTAATCTCAGTTGAATGAAATATACTGTTGATGAATATATCATGGCATCGTTAAACATGCAGGTTAGTGTTCTATATGTGTGTTTTGCATTGTAGGAAAAATGCTTCTGAGTGACTATAATGCAGTCACTATTGTTGGAAATAGCTTTTACAGTCTTTCAATCTCTGCAGGTTGAACTGTGGGTTGAAACACAGAATGCATTGCCTGTAAGGACAGCAATTTGCCCTAGCATGTTTATTTATACAATATGACCCTACATTAAAATTATTTTTATAGATATCTGCAACCCTTGCTGGTCAACCGTTGGACATAATCAGCTCCGAAAATGTATTTACAAGTTAAAATCTACGTAATTACAATCATATCAATGTGGGAAACATAAATATGTAGTAATATATTGACATTGATTCATCTATTACAGTATACAGTGTATTTAGCTTGATAAAGAAAATATAAAGTCTGCTGTATATAAATCAATCTATTTTCTTTTCTGGCACATTATATTAAACCATTCATTAAGTCTTAAAAGAGTTTAAGTACACCGATCGGTTAAACACCAAGTCACCTGTCATTTGACTTGAAACTCCCCATGATTGCTTTCTTTACGCGTCGGACCGAGTCTGGGCCATCGTCTGACACCGTCGACCGATCAATTCCGTTAGTATCCGTTAATTCTTCGTGGGATATTTAGTTCACTTTTTGCCGTTTCTGGTAATAATATTGCATTGCTCGCTTCATAATCCGATAAAGATTTAGTCGAATGATGAAGCTATTTATTTCATTAATGGACAGACTTGTCAACATTGTTATATTTCTAATCTCCACGCTAAATAAACAGTACGTATTTTATAAGCAGTATTATGATTGGCCAACTCTTGTTCTATTCAGTTCGATAAGACGACTGAAAATTTACCAATAAACCCAAGGTTTACGAATGTAGTAAAACGAAATAGTCGAGCGTTGGTACCCGAAGATGAGTCTCGGTCTGTAGTGAGGAATTTGCTCGAGATCTTTCTCCACATAAATACATGGATATCGGTACCAATTCTATACTGCAAACAGTGCATAAAGTGTTTTTTTTTCGTGCAACGAAGCGGTATCAACATTAAGCTCACGTAAACGAAATATGCAATGAGATGACCTCTTTCAGAATAATTACCTTTAATGTTATACAAACAGGATAATTTAAGAAATTCTAATGCAGATATTTTTTGATCTAAAGAAACGTGTTTAAGGTAATAAAATTAATGCAAACTCAAGCCATACAGTCTCTAACCTCTTACAATATGAACGCTTTTCATACAGTAATTACCCTTGTACTTGTTATTTAATTTTATTTAATGTCAATGTGATATACACCTTCATGTGTCTATTGAAGTGTTGCAAACAGGTTGAACACAACATTGATTTATGTCAGTTCTAATTGAAGGACCACTGCCTTTACCTATTTTTGAAGTAGTTTTTAAGTAGTTAACACCAGAAATTGTAAATACTCACCACATTTTGCCCACATCTGAATGCGATATCGGAACTAGGGCATTTAAAACAAACTGACATTGTGTCATTTTAAAATAAAGACCCAGCAAACCACGCCAGCCAGATAAAAGTTTATTTTGCATATATACTATATAGCGTTTATATGTATGAAACAGATTAAGACATGTTTCAGTATATTTCAAATACACAAATGTAATTTAGAATCATTTAATAAATAAAATATGAAGCGTGGTTGCTACGAGTTTGTTGTTATTTCATACTTAAAGTCCCTTATTCATATGGAAAAAATGGCAAACAGTATTCAGTAGCTTGTTGTGCTTCAGTTAAAAGAACTGTTATTTTAGCTGATGTCCATTTTATTAGAAAAAACTTTAAAAAATATTGCATGACATTTCCTTTCAATCATTTATAATTAAAATTATAATTAACCCTTCAACATGGCTTTAAGACAAAATGTTTAATTTAACTGTTGTTTTTAGTTTAGTGCTATATCATTCAAATGACAGGCATTGCATGTTCCGCTTAATCTATATGTTTGACTGTCTACATACGGTATGCAGAAGCCTGAAATAAGTAATTATTTCCCTGCAATTGTTATCTGTGAATGCTTTGTAAGGAGACTACATTCAAATAGTAGAACCTATGGCGCCAAACATTCTGTAATGTGTTCTGTAAATGAGCAACTGCATAGCTATAAAGTTTGATATATGTTTTAAGGGCTAGTCTGTAATTAAATGGAATGGTACACCATGTTTCAATTCAAACGGACAATGCCCCTTGCCATAAGAAAGCCGATGAAATGAAGACTATGTCAAGTTCATAAAAATGTTCTCTCTAAATACAAAAGCAGGACTTGCGAGCCTTAACTTTTTCATTTTTGTTGTATGTGCTAATTATCGAAATT
Source organism: Sinonovacula constricta (assembly GCA_007844125.1). Lineage (NCBI taxonomy): Eukaryota > Metazoa > Mollusca > Bivalvia > Cardiida > Solecurtidae > Sinonovacula > Sinonovacula constricta. The sequence goes on from CM017563.1 coordinate 22,657,484, forward strand.
TCTACCGTTTTTAAACGAGGTTTTAAGGTGTTTAAAGTTAAAGAAGTATGTATATTTATTTCTTTGTATAGGTCTCAAACTTTGTGAGGAGAGCAAAACATATTCGTTTGTACTCTTGGCCATTTTGTGTAAAATAACTTTTGAATGGTACTGGTCTGGGAATATTAGGCATGCAATCCAGCAAATTATAGTTATGCAATTTCAAGTAGAAAGGCAGTATAAAGGTTCACATACTTTAACTATGTATACAAATACAAAATGGACAACATGTTATTTAGAAACGGTTTTATTAAAGTGCTATAGCTTAGTATTGTTCAAGTTCAAACTTGAGGAAACTAATGCAGCGTGGTTTAATATCGAACGTAAAGGTGAACAATAGCCAAATTATGCAAATTTCACGTAAATCTAGGAGAAATGCATTTCATTAATTGCTTGGACTCATAAATCAGTTTGCCTCTTTTTGGACGCTGTGTTACTATGAATTACTATTAAATCAGACCCATTGATAACCGCTTTTACCCTATTATTGCTTACTTAAGACATTAAATTTCTTACTTGTTCGATGTGATAATTGTCTTAAACATAATACGATTATTTTCTATTCGCATTTCCTTTTCACATTATTCAAATCAAATCATATTGTATATGACCAATATCAAAACAATAAATCGCCCCTTATGAAGGGAGTGGTAAATTATATTACATTACACTGTTTAGCTTATCATGTTACTCATTATATTGACTAAATGAAGTATAGCTGCAGGGTTTATGAAAAATCAGATAATAAATGTGATACATGTGAAATAAATGTACTCTGGTATTGTGAATACCCAATTTCCGGTTTTTGAACACGACACATCTTTTTCTCCGGCTAGCTGTTGAGACATGATAAAAAATAAACCAATTATTTAACGTAATACGGCGATATTTAAACAAGACCTACTAATAGTAATAGTTGCTTATATACTTCATATTTATACATGTCTTAACGCATGTTCATTCGAGAAAAGAAGAGTGAAAGCAAAGGGATCAGCTGATCATGCTTTAAATGAAGGCTGGATATTTAATATAACGTACGGATATTTTGACGTTTAGACACAATGTCTGTTTATTCATGTTGATGGAATACGTACTAGTACCAAGTGACTAGGATCTTGGAACTTTATACTCTCTCGTATTTAGGCCGGGTGACACTGTGTGTATCGTGTTATTGTGTTTTTGAGTTCGTTTTTGTTTTTCAGGAACGCGCTAGCACTATTGTGCCATTTCGACCATCACAACTGGATTTGTACTAGACAGAAATTGACTTATCTAGTTGCTGTAAGTTAAGTCCATAGTTTCATAACAGCTTTATATATGTAAACGTACCTACAGCTATTAGATTATATTTCAAGCAATTACAGAGAGTTTGATGTAGCATTGGTGCCTACAGTTTAAATGACATTCAAAATAATTCACCTCAGTGAGCACATCTACAGTCCATTTGTGTCTCCATCAAACTTGTAAATTGATGTTAAAATGCCGGTAATGCAGTGTGCTTTTGTTTCACTGCTTGTTGCATTTCTAGTTTAATTGAATGTCATATTAGGTTTTGAACGGCCCTTATAATTCACTAGAAATGGTTAAGGGGATATTATTCGTACGATTTAAAGTTTTTATTTATTTGTTTTAATTCATGTAACGACTATTTGACAGATTTGTGATCTCAGATTATACAAAAGCGCAACAGTTGCTTCCAATAAAAGAAATAATGGTTTCTATGCCAAATGTGTAGATTTTTCTTTTGAAACCATCGTTATGCTGTAAAGCGATAATCTTATTTTAGAAAGGTTGTTCAAAAGGAATAAGGAAACGGCCCTATTACCATTGCAACATATCACACAATGTCAAAAGGAACATGACTACGGTATTCACATGGAAGACAAATGTATGAACAAATAGGTAACAAATCATTACTTGAATAGAGCAACCAATCATAAGTCGCCATGGAAAGGTCAGTCTGCAAAAGGGATTAAATAGGATGCTTTAACCGGTTTTACAAATCAAAAATCGGAACGTGTAACTGTATATAGTACGTCTGTACTACAAAATGTAAAATAAAATGAAATATAATAATAATTAGAAGAAGCAGTAGAAAAAGAAGAAGAGGAAGAATAACTTGATGTAATTTATGACGCTGAAAAAGACACAATCAGTAAGAGTAGTCATGATTGCATATGATGTGATTATTACAAGCTTCGTTCTTATTCCAATTAGATGTCACATTCTTTTTTGTCGATATAAACTATCTATATAGGACATGTTTGTTCATATTATCGTCGTCTTGAGGAAGGGCACTTGTTAGTAAAAGTCGGTCCTTCCCTGCACCTGTTAGGAAACGTGGGCTTTAATTAGTATCATAAATATGTTTATTTGTTGTTATTGTTATTATTATAATTATTATTATTATTATTATTATTATTATTATTATTATTATTATTATTATTATTATTATCATTTTATTGTTATTATTATTATTATTACTATCATTATTATTATTTATTATTATTATTATTATTATTATTATTGTTATTATTATTAATATAATTATTATTATTATTATTATTATTATTATTATAAAAGTAGTAGAAATGGTGGTAAGAGTAGTAGTAGTAGTAGTAGTAGTAGTAGTAATAGTAGTAGTAGTAGTAGTAGTAGTAGTAGTAGTAGTAGTAGAAGTGGTAGTAGTAGTAGACGTAGTAGTAGTAGTAGTAGTAGTAGTAGTAGTAGTAGTAGTAGTAGTAGTGAAAGTACAAGTAGTAGTTTCAGTAGTAGAAGTAGTTTTGGTAGTAGTAGAAGTAGTAAAAGTAGAAGTAATTGTAGTAGTAGTAGTAGTAGTAGTAGTAGAAGTAGTAGTTGTAGTAGTTAAAGTAGTAGTTAAAGTAGTAGTAGTAGTAAATATCATTTTCCTGGAAACAGCTAACGCTACATTTGTTGGTGAAAGTTTTCGAAATAAACATTTGAATAATGATTGACAAAATAAAACGTCTTGTCATAGCGCACCACTGTTTGACTTCGCCAATGAGTTGTCATTTCAAAAAGATACAACTGACAATTACATATTGCCCCATTCAACTACACGCATGACCAGACGTGTCAGAAATCAAACGAAAGAAGCACCGGAAACCATTTGGAAATGACACAGTGAAAATACCATGCGTGTGGCTTTTTCTTGCGATAGGTCAAGAAATAATGTCTCAATCGGAAATAATTTAAGTAGGGGATGGTGTTAATATGCCGCTGGCGTAATAATTGCTCACCGACAATAGGTTTTAGAATTGCTGAGTGAAACATGTCTTTGCAATGAAACGCCTGCATAAAACAACACACTTGAGTGTAGATATTATGAAGTGTATATCTAGCTAAAGGATATATACTGAATGCGAAATCAATCTGTGCTGGGAACAACGTGGAACCATGATATAAAATTGGCGTGCTCCATTGTATTTCAAATAGTTCAAATATTCTACAAAACACTTTTATGACATCATGTTTACTCAAACTAGACAGGCAATGTGAACGTATGCGAGTATTTAGCTGTAGTGTGCTACACCTGCATCCGGTCTCAAGACGTGTCATATGAAATATACAACATACATTGTTTGGCTGGATTTTACTTCAGTAAAACGTCCGGGATTATACTTTTAAAATACGCTCTGGCGGATACGGGAATAGCAATAAGAACGGAATATCATATTAAAGATTGGTAGCATCAGCATTAATGTGCATGAAGTAGATATGTTAGAATAGAACTGCAAATAAAGCATTTTACGTGTACACTTAATAAATATTGAAACATATTTATGTGCGTTTCTGAAAAGATAATACAACTTTACACCTGAGTCTTAAAATACAAACTGTGTGGGTAAAGACATATCTGTAAAGTACTCACCGCAAACATAATTTATAGATAGAAACTAACGATAATGTACTAGATTTATTGGGCATTGATAAAGGATCAACTGTTGACTAATTGACTATACGTTCTTTTATATATAAGTATGCTCTATGGTAGTAAATATACATGTATGCCAATTCATTTTAGCATGATAAACATTTTAAACACATAATTATTAAACATATATATTATGTTAATAACACATAAAAATAACGCGCATATACAAAACACGTGATCTGGATATATACTTTTTAAAAAGAAAAACAGCAAAGGCCTGTTTAATCTTGGTATTAAAATGGTTTTATTCTCTTATTATTTGACTAAAAGTTGTACCGTTCAAAAGGAAATGATTTTATTATCTCAGTTGACAAGCAATGTGTAAAAAACATTGCCACCAAGATGCGCTAGAAGAGGGCCGATTTGGGCCGACCGACTTGGAATAGTCCGAGTTCTTACAGTGTAAGCAGACCAGTGCAATCTTTTGAAGTACAACGCAATGTAAGAAAGATCATACAGTTTGATGCATTGTTATACACGCGGTAACGTAGCGTAACGTTTTTATTTCCGTAAAAAACATCGTGTATGGTAAGCAACTGCAACGTATATCATATCGGACAAAAGACGTACGTCGTAAAGTACCTTGAAAGAATTTGAAACGTGCGTAAACGGTAATGTGTGGTAATAGTTACGTCCCTAAATTAGAGTTTTAGACGACATTCTGAAGCATGTCTTACTGGACACGACACTATCATTTTTGGATCCTTAGAAATCCTTTGGATTAAAGTTCTCTCCTTGTTTATGTTCACTGTTAATCATTAGAAAAACACACACCTAAACATGCATTTGGTGATATCCCCTGACAAAGCAAAATGTGTCGCCTACATGCTAGGTTACAGCATAGTCTCTTATTGGATCTGTAGACATTCTCAGTTTGATTCATTACTTACCTTACTTTGTTATGGATGTTGTCTGTTTCGCGAACAAATACTAAAGCTAACTTTTATTAAATTGGATTAATTTCTTTAAATATTAATGGTGTCTATAAGCTTTAAGCATAAAACCTTCCGGTCAGTTTTACAATGTATACAGTCATGTTGGTAGTAAATCAGTTTTTGTAAGAAAACAGGGTGTTATATATGTCATAAAAAACGGGTATGTGGATAAATATTGAGTTCAAAGCCAGAAATACGCTTTTTCAGTAAAACATGATATGTTATCAGTTCTTAAGACTATTTTATCCCCTTTTAACGAGGACATTAGAGGAAACGATAGTGCGAATGATGGAATGAACTTTTTGACTTTTTGATCTTAAGGGACCCAGCACTCTCCTTTATGTTTAACGTGTAAATAGGGCATTTGCGTGGTTTCTTAAGATTATATGTTTTGTGTATATAGCTGACATTTCGGTGATAGAGAAGGGAACATATACCGATTTTTATGAAATGAATCACCTTTGCGGGACAGGTTAATTTTAAGGAGCTTTGTGTATCTATATCTGTAGTATTGCTCCAAATATCTTTCTAATTTTTAACTGTGTTAACCATTAGTTGAATTGCATGAATGGTGTGCAGACAAAATCAATTTTAATCTACCTGTTAAGCAAAAGTAGCACATTGTTTGTTGTGTGTTGTGCTTACTTCTATGCACATTGTCACGCAACGATTATAAAAAGAAGAAATTTTCATATTCCGTAAACATATAAAAATAATTGCTGAGGATAGTTTTCTGAAGTGGCAAAGTAGCTTTCATCAGTTTTTCGAGTTTTTCTTTTATTTAGAAACCGATCGTACAGCATAATGGTTGGTTTTGTCATTTCATTTATCACTACAAAACATATAAATTGTATCGGTTTTAACGAGTAGTGAAAGTTAAAGACTTTGTGATTACTACAGTTTCAATTATATATGCTTAGAAAATCGAACTTGTTGCTATGACGCCTGTTAAAAAAACAGATTTCCCAATTAACTACAAATAAATAGGTTTAAACCAAATAAATAGGGTTAAACTTACAAATATTTAATAGGAGTTTTTAGAACATTATTTGCTTAACATGATAAGATTTAAACCAATTTCCCATTCATAGGTGTAATTATTTATACTGATGTGCTGGAAGTGTTTTAAGACTGGTGTATTTTATGTGAACAAAATAGATGTTTTCTGCTATTTCAAGTTGAAGATTTTAACCAACAAATTCCTTTATATTGCCAACATGAATAACCCAAAATGCTTAAAAAATTCTTTAACAGACTAAAGCTGTACCGATATTTGTAGAAGAATAATATAACATTAAGTTGTTGTCGTCATTATATTAATCTGTATTGCACATATTTCTTCTAAAACGGACGATCTAAAACAAATGGTAATAATCAATTTACTTTTAGTATTTTAGACCGCCACAATCTAGTCTATTAAAAGCGTTGTGGTGGTAGTAAATAAAATCTACACGAGTGAACCATATATAAAATTGCACATTTAATTTTCTTTTTAACTGATGCTTTAAAGTCACGTTTTAAAAAAAGAAATTAAAATGCTATTATTTATATATATTAATTGTATTTTCTAAATGCACATGCCATTTTTTAATTGTGAGACTTTGTAAAACCTACCTCGAAAACGAGTTTTCATGCCAATTTAATAGTAAGATAAAGTGAACCTCACATTGTTACAAAATACTGCACAATAAACCTAATACCACTAACCCAACATACCATGTTTTAGCACGTTTTAAGTCTATATATTTCTAAACGTATTGCTATGCTGAACTACCATGTGCAACACTGCATGCAGCTGCCATGAATCGATTGACTACTAACCAGTTGACCCTTTCTCAGTCGCCCACAGGCAGTCTGTAACAAGACCAACATTTGGCATCTTGATATAAATACATATGTGTAAGACCCAAAAAGAACAAAGTCAAAATTACTCCGCTGAAGTTTAAACTCGCATTCATTATATGTACATTTCATGAGAGTTACAGTACCTTATAGACGATTAACCTGGTTTACAAAAACCTTAGAAATCCGATTATCCACTGTTAATATACAACTGTAAGTTTCCCATGAGGAAATGCTTTCGACTTTAATGGAGTTAAGAGACTAATGACATAACGGTGCATATCAATTTGTGCAGAAACTTTTACAAATAGCAGACACTATAATAAAGATCTTGTTCTTTTTGTCATTAGTCGAGTAAATGTCCGGATACATTACTCGAAGTAAATATATTTATAGAGCTTAAGAAATGTTTTTCTTTCGATTTATAAATATATATAAAGATGAAATGTGTCAATAACTCTACGACACACAGCTTCCATATCTCCTTTAAATATTGTGTTAGTGTTCTGTTTTTCTTCTTGTGCTTATTGATTTTATTTACATATTCAAGTGCAAGTATGATAAAGCATTTTGGAAAACGAATATGCACGTAACAAGCTGCTTCACTGAAAATGACATCAAACTATTCACGCTGTTGAAAAAGTAAGAATTGATGAGATAGTAGATTAATGTATATTTCATTTCCGGCATGGACAA
>CM017563.1:22669950-22700851 GCA_007844125.1 Sinonovacula constricta
TATAGTTTATGTTTGGGAACGGCACTCAGATGACTTAAATAAAATGCGACTCAATATCAAATGTGCGTTTTAACATAAGGTTATAAAATAAAAAAGACGTGTACATTTCTCCAGGTACTACGTACCTGATACTGGTTCTAGTCAGAAAGTGGACAGTCGAGAGGGATTAATGTAGGTTGAAAAAACGTGTTTCCAAATCAAAAAATAATAAAAAGCCACAAAGAGCTTATTCGCATTAGTTAAATCCATAACGGCACGAGTCTTAATTACTATATAGTCAACTCTCGTTATCTCAAAATCGGTTCTCTCAAATTTACGGTTATGTCAAACTGTTGTCTACGGTCCAGTTTTTTACCTATAGTTTCTTTATAGATCGACTCCGCTTAACTAAAATTCGGATGTGTCAAATTATCGGATATATCAAACTAAATTCTTTGTCACCACTCGTATAAAACTGTTGAAATCAGTTGGTCTATCTCAAACTTCAAATTGCTATAAAATGCAAAACGGCGACAATAGTGATGTTCACACCTACCGTGAAACTCGCGAAGATTCGGGCGCGAGTTTTATCGCCAATTATCGGGTATTAGGATGTCACGTAATTTAGAGAAGAGGTTAATCGGTTATTATTTAATTAGCTGATTTAATGAACAACAATTTCGTTAAACAATAAACGCTGATTAAAGTGTTTCAGTTTGTACTTGTTGTTGTAACAGTTTTTAAGAACTTGTAACAGTTTTTAACAACTTGTTAATAAAATTAGAGGTCGCGTTAGTGATTTTAAAAATGTTTTTTTTTTTTTTTTTTTTTTTGGATTGCTTCATGCAGTCCGTTTATTTACACATATGTACATAGACAAAACATCAGGAAAAACATAATACATATATGATGCTCGTGGCTAACATACAGTAAAATTAAACATAAGTACATTTTCCTTTGTTATATAAATAAGTACATGAAATGCTGGTCTATGGTAAGAAAGAGGAACTTTTATTTTGATTTAAAAAATGTAATAACACCTTAAACATGCAAAACCACACAAACTTGCAGAAACTTAGTTTACTGTGGCAGATATGACAAGGAATTCCAGTCATTACCAGTCATCGTGTAGCAGGTAAGATTTTTAAGATTTACACAAACTATCCTTAAATACGGATAACTCAAACTTCGGATTTCTCAAACTATTTTCTACGGTCCCTTGAAATTTGAGATAACGAGAGTTGACTGTATATTATTTGTGTATTCAATACTGAACTGTGTTATTCATTTGGTTGAATACATCTTTAAATAGGAACACAGAAACATTAAGGTTAAATACAAGATCTAGATGAGCATACCCTTGTTATTAACATTAGTTTACGCGTTTCCTACTTGTCTCCACTATCATATATTGCACGTTCAATTAATCTCTTAAAAAGACTCTCTAAAGGGATAATATTTCCGCTGACCAGCATATGTAAGTGTACACTAGTTCAAACAGTTGGTCATAAGATGCATGTAATCTGATACTTGAAGCAAAGCTCTAGTAACGGTTATGATTGCAGACAAATATCTTTCAAATACACTTACACGATACGTAAAGATATGTACTTATTATAAGGCTGTATATAATCAAGAATATTCATTTTATGAATTTCTAAGTAAATTTAGAAGTTGCGAAACAGGTTGAAAATGATATTGCATAAGATTTCTAGTATTACTGGCATATGACATTCAACATAAATGCTTATGCAATATAATGCATCATACATAAAGTTTAGTAATAAAACAGCTTTAGGGAAACAGGTATGTGCGACTTCTATATGAAGTTTAATGAAATAAACATGTAATCGACTATTTCCAGTAATTAAATCGACTCAATTCCAATTGTATGGAATGCACGTAAACTATAATCATCGAGCTATTTATCGGGCTTGTTTGGGTATCACGGCTAAGTAGCACATCCATGTTCGAAACAGTTTTCAACTCTCACGCTTTTGCCTTAATTCCTGACATAGCACCTTGTGACTTATCGTCATTTTCTAAACTGAACTCCAAAGGAATATACCCGTCGCTAAGACATGTGAAAGCGATAAATGTAAAATTACTTTAAGAAGAGTACCAAGGATAATAAAACTAATGGTACAGACGACAGCAACTGTGAGGGTAGAGAGAGGAGGAGAGTCGTTTAAGGGACTATAAACACATACAATGCAATGAACAGTACACACCAGAGGTAGTAACGTATGTTCATTATCTAATGAATATCCTCATAATTCACTTAAAGTGTACAGTCATACACCATTTAGGCATTAACATATAAGAATTAAATGATAGGTTCATAGGGTTATAGTTATTCTTCTTATAGAACTATTTATCGTTAACTGCTCCAGAACATACACCACCTGATCTTATTCTGAAGGATGTATTATGAGTCTGAGCCATTTAAATAATCAAATAAGTAAAAAATGCAAGGCGCCTTGTGTGGGCATTATTGAGGACCAAACGGTCATCAATAAATTTGATTTAGTAGCAATTCTGTAATTACTCAGTGGCCAAGAATCGGTCAACTTAATTATGGGCCCAATGAGGGATTAAACTGCACGTCTCCCCGAATAATCTAAGCTTAGCTTATTTTAGTCATTTGTGACTATGCTTTGCCCTGTTATTAGCCTGGGACATAAGATTCATATAATTTCTGGAAGTTTTATGGCAATCGAATATATTCAACGATTCTGAAAAAACAACAACAACAACAACAACAACACATGAACAGACATGGAAAAAGGCTTCACTTTAGAAACACCCATTATTTACATTTGAAATCAATGTACCTTTAACATACGTTAATAACGTGCTTATGATTATCCGAAAAGTATTTGTCAAAGTCCTTCTAACATTATCTTACAAACAAAACTTATTTTTATTATGTATTTCTTTCAAGCATACTTGATACATTGAACACTTACTCCACAGAGTGTGCTTGGAAAATATGTGACAAAAATGTTAACGATATTATAAATAAGAACTCTCCACCACAACTCTTAATGCAGTTAATTTTATATCGAACTCTATCCCCATTTAACTACAATAGACAAATGATAATTAGTCAATACTGTTTTTCCCATATTAATAAGATTTGAATAACGTAGAGGAATGTTTTTAGAACTTCCATTTGTATGTTGACCAAATCTTTACCTGCTATACAAATATCGTATTATTATTAAATTGTAGTTTCTTTGGCTGTACATATTGTGAATTATTCAAAGGTCCGAGCTGTTACATGATAAAGTTGTTTGTCACGTGACCAAATTCTCCATTTGGAATTTATTTGTGGACCTGTCTGACACAGTTTAGACTACTACCGAAGAAACTGAGCTAAGCATGATTTAGGACAGAGAATTAAAAATTATATTAATTGATCTTAAGAACATGACTTGTTTAGATGTTTTGTGGTTCAAATGTAAAAAATCTAAAACATTACGTCTAAAATTTCCGAAAGTTTATACGCATCAACACTGCCGCTATAGCGACAAATAATACAAACTGTTCATCCAAGCTTTCAAAATAAAATAAAAGTTTTAACCTTTCGACACCGGTTATCCTTTATTGTCCTTAGCTTATCAAATTATTCTACGAATAATTGTCATTGATGGACGTTTTAAAGAAAACAAACCGGCACTACAACACAATAGCAATTATCTGATGATGACATAGAACAACCAATAAAGTGGGTATTTCTATACCGAGAAAAGCCGATAACATATAGAGTTGTTCATATTTGTTTTCTTTTCACCAATAATGTTATCAGGTAGCGATTGTTTTTTATGTTGAGTTTAAGAACAAAGCCACCAATATCATATATCCTCTCTGTAAACGATCTGTTTAAATCGCGTTTATTGTATGTCGTCCAATTTCTATCTTAGAATTTGTTTGCTGCTAAAACGATTTCTGAGGTCATGTAAAACAAGAGGTTTTTGCACAAGTAGTTTTGTTATCACCATTACAGTTATTCAATACTATGTACTTTTTCCAATGATTAGATCTATTCATGCGTGGTTTTAGTTTTCCGTTGTACTTATGCTTAAAAATATTTTATGTAATTTCGAAAGTGTGAACAATCCTAAATTTACTTGTGCTGTTCTGCCTTTTAGCAGAAAGCGAACCAAGACACGCACAACACATCCATAAAGTGTTTACAAAGTAATAACAGTAATACAACGATTAGGACTTTAGAATATAAGTTATAAGTTGAAAAACTTAATTATACATACTTATATTTCTCCATTCAGCTAACGTGTCTGACTGCACAAAGCACAAGTTTACTTCGTTTACGGAAATATTCCTATCCAAACCGATCAAGGTAGGTAATTCTATGCTAAGTTAATTTGCCGAGATAAATCATTCTACTCTGTTACACTCGACGTTTGTAGTTCATATTACATTCATGGCAATGGCGGTGATATTCGAAACGCCAAACAACGATGTGAGTTGCATTCATTTGTATTGCAACATGATGAACGGGAAATGCTAGCCGCTTAACCCGTCGAACTTCCATAAGTATTGTATCAATTGTTTGCAGAAAGTTGGCGCATACCAAGAGTGAGTTTTTTCTTTAGTTACCTTTGTTATTCTCGCACTAAAATCACACATTATAAAGGAAATAAGTATTCATAACCCTCACAATCATATTTCTGCAGACACATTCTCAAAGCAATACTTGCCACACCGATATGAAAGCGATATTTTTAATATATTGAATATATCAATAATGCAAAAGATAGTCTGCCTTTGAAGTGATTGACATGGTGTAGCATTTTAGGTTAAATAACATAGATTAACTAAACATTCTAGTTTGCAATGTAGGTGTCATTATATTCTGCCTATAACAATCAAATTGTCCATGATTTTTCCCATGTTAAATATGGCATGCTGTTGCATCTAAAAGGGGTGGTCAGACATGACAAAATATCAAGCATAGTTACTTAAAATAAATTACTGCTCTTAGTCTGTCCCATAATAATTACTGTTCTAATAATATGTGGCAACACACCTGTAACTTCCTGTCATTACATGGTGGTATATCGACCTATTAGAAAGGCATTGCGTTTTCCAAATTAGCACCAATAAAATTGGAAGCATCACTGCCACACACTGTTTTAAAATTATACTTCTTTTTCATGCACAGGTTTATAAGGAGTGAGAAACTTAATCAGCAACTAGGTATTAGAAGCATGCTCTCTATTAGCAGTTAGAATAAAGAGATAGCGTTAATCAATGAATAAAGTGATGCATAGCCGGTCGATATTTAAATATTAAAAAAACGTATGTCTGTCAGTTTGCTTTAAAGCTTTCAAAATTAAATTGTTTTAATTTACAACATTGAGAAAGCAAACGTAATTTGCCATTTCAATAATGCACACTTGTTTACACTTTATTTCACTTAGTATGCGTGTGTAAAGATTAGTATCTTAAGGAAATAAATTATTTCCCTGAGTATAAAATCAAACCGAGTCCTTGGATTCCAGACCATACGCAAAAAAAGACTCATTTATTAAACATAGCCGAATCTTCACGAGCGCAAGGCAGAGACAGCTAAGCTGGTGCAGATTCTTTATATATGAGAAACACTAACTCATATGTTACAAAAGTACTCAGCACACACATTTTCATATAAAATATTTACGACATGTTACGTTAGTTCATAAATAATTATATACAGGTTCAGAACGCAGTTAGTTGATTCAAAGAAGAACGAACAATACGTCCTTGTGGCGAGCTGAAAGTTGGGTGTAGCAAAATTAATACACTTCAAATTATTGATAAAAATGTGTTTGTTCTGAATATATTAACGCACCATAGACATGCCAGGAAAACTGAAGACCATACACATTGGGATTGGGTCGGATGAAATGGACATTTCCTAGAAGAAAAGGACATTTTTCAGCCACAGTATTGTCAACTTATAAATGAAGATCACGAAGAAGTTAATTTCATTCCTGTAATCTTTGAAAAGCACGAGAAGCCCTCTTAGAAATGAATGAAAGGCCAAATATATTACAGTTCTGGAAGTCTGATTAAACGGTGTCAGATTACAGCAGAATATAAAATTATTCTTTGAACGGCAAGAAAGCGAATGCTGACAAAGGAATTGCAACAACTGCGATTAATTGCTTGTTGTTTGATATACTTCCAGTTTGAAATCATTATATATCTAATTGGAGACAAAAACAACAGCACTGCTTTGTATTATAAAAGCCCTGAAAAGCGGATTTAGTTTAACATTGTAAGCAAGTAAATGTAGGCAAATAATGACAACTTTTGTTTTCTTTTCTTTTCGTGGTAAAACTATTGCACAACACATTAGAGAGCAGTTAAATCTTCAGTTCTCAAACAAATACCTATTCTATTTATAACTTATACACTGTAGCAAAGGCAAAAACACAGTCACAACATCCGATTATAAAAGCTATAACATGAACAATAATTTTCTTTTAAATGATTGCATTTAACTAGAATTAGATATAAAATAATTGGTCTTAAGTGCTATTGGACGCCACCAAACACTCGCTTTGATTTATTCCTCCAATACTAGCGACCTGTGATCTGAATCTAAATGTATCCCAGCTGCAACTCCTGAAGGCAGTGTGTTCCCGCGCTAGCCTTCTTTGAAATGTTGGTTTCTGTGCACGTTTTTCATTTTCCCAGTCATATACTAACACCGGGTAGTCAAAGTCATGCAGGATCAATCCTTCCTGTTTCCGAACTTTCTCATAACTCTGGATGCTGTCGCAAGAGTCACCACCGACAAACTGGTCAGTTAAAGAGAGAGGGTTAGTTCATATAAATGTGTACTGTGTACGTTTTTCAATTTAAAGGTAGATATTAATAGAAATATCATAGAAGCATCAGACGTCGTTTTGAAAAATACCGAACAGACACTTTCATAGCTCTCCCGCCCCATCCCCCTCATTCTCTCTCTCTCTCTTTCTCTCTCTCTCTCTCTCTCTCTCTCTCTCTCTCTCTCTCTCTCTCTTTTTTCTCTTACAAAAGTGTGTATTTATACCAGATTATTTCTCCTTCTGTCTAACTGTATCAGTAAGCGGTATTTTCATTTTTTAAAATTGCTAAACACTAAATATTATACTACGAATTCAGTTCATTTGTACCAAACATTTTAAATGGAGAAGCCGCCAACGATGTTAATACAAAAGTAATTTCAATACAATATGAAACATATAAAAGGGGACATACGTGATAGCTTATATAGACTGAAATCATGCTACTAGTGTTGCCTCGACCTGTATATTGTTTAAGAATTATTAACTATATGTAACTGTAACAGACGTCGCTCAAGGGGGATTCTTTTTGCATCCTTTGTGCACTGCATTTAAACACTATGAGAATCAGCCTCATAATGCTAAGGATTATAGTATCAATATATAATACTCTGTATAAGGCAGGATCTTGGTCTGGTTGATAAAGGCACGAGGGTTTCACGAGTAAGACATGCTTAGGGCAGATTGCAAGCTCGCATCATCTGTATAACTGAAAACTTTAAAAGAAATATAAGAATATCTAGTATAAAAAGTGTTTGTCTTTATTATAGCGATAACGTTTTTTTTTTATAAATAATGAATTAAGCAGACATCAATATGCGCTAGAAAATGCCCGTGCGGGTCGGGAGGTCGCGGGTTCAAACCCCGGCCGGGTCAAACCAAAGACTTTAAAGTTAGTAGTAGTGGCTTTCCTATTACGCTCGGGAATAAGGAGACAGCATGACGACTAACGCGTCGGTGTCAGTATAATGGACCGGCCGGGTTCAGTCCCTGGGTTCCTCATAAGTGACCCTGTGCTATAATGATAGAAATATCGCTGCACAGTATCGGCAAAATATGCCAGCAAATCCCATCAAAATCCGTAAACTTTCACGAGTTAATATGTAAACATTGTTATGTTGGGAGTGTATTTCGAACTAGCAAAGCAGCTTTATTTGGACAAACGATTAACCATGTGGCTAAATTGCCAACTTCATTCTACAGTTCTTGTAACACCTCAATCAGGTTTTATATGCCTAACAAATTCGAATGTTCCATTCAGCATTTTTTTATATCAGAACTGTGTTTGTTTTAAAAGGCTAAATTATATATATATTTTTTATGTATAAGAACGAAAAGTAACAACGTCAAAGTAGACCAACAATCATAAAAGCATACAAATGGATATAGCGTGGGAAATAAAACACCCCTAGCAAAGCCACACAAACATTATATCAGAATAATTGGCACAGCTGGTATAGAGGTGGAAGCCTCGGTAATACGCCTTTGGCATGAGATGTGCCAAACACAGTGAATAATACAATCTTTAGTGAGATAGTTCGTTAAAGTGAAACAAATGCATGAAAAAGAACACACTTGAGTTAAGCAATTAATCGAATATATGTTTTATGATATTAAAAGAGAGGTCCATATGCTCTGAAGCCAGAAAGGCGTCATGTTCATAACGATGTAGTGCTCCATTGCACTTGTAACAATATACACAACACTAGTAGCACTATAGTTTATTTAAGATAGTTTCAATTACCTGACCTTAATGTCCATTTGTTGTTATATATAGATGTTGCGAGGCAACAGCCTTAATAAGAACTCTTTGTACTTTCTTATGAATAAAACCAATGTGACTACAGAAGAAGCCATTATAGCTACTTCTAAAGAATACATTTTTTTATTGTATTTACTGCTTCTTGAAATCATTATAGAGAACGACTTAACTGATACCAAACAAACTTCTAACGATCGTGATTGGTAAGCTGTTATCATCCATAAATAAATGGATTCAGTATCACTTAAAAGTCAACAACATGCTTTTTCATTAAATGTTGGTTTCGTTATCATTTAGTAACAGTCTTTTTCTACATCCCTAAATTAATTATTAAAAACAAAAACTAGCGTACAGCAATAATGGTGAACTCAAAACAGAATAAATACTATTTATATAAATTTCTATGTAATGTTACAAACTTGCACTCATATGAAGACATTGTTAACACATCTTAAGAAACCCGTGACCCGTATTCAAGTTCTTAATGTGACTCGGGACTTACCTTTGGCATATCACGTCATGGCATTATGTGACTTTGGTATGATACTATATATAGAGCATATAATATACTCTATATATATATATATGATATAATAGATAGAATATATAGAGATATAGATAATGATATAGTAGATATTTATATATATATATATATAGATATATATATATAATATATACTATATATATAATATATATATATTATATATATATATATATATATATATATATATATATATATATATATATATATATATATATATATATATATATATATTATATATATATAATTATATATATATTTGAAACTACTCTCTCGTTTGGAATTTTTAGGTTGCCGAGTTTTTTATCTACTGTACATACTGTACATATGTTGATAGTTTTTTTTATTACTAGTTATCATGTATGTACATTAGTTCACTGTATCTCTTTGAAAAGCCGTTGCAGGTTCTTACATTTAGTTGTTTCACTTGGACTGTATATTTTTATTTACACTGTTTGTTTGATAAAAAAAAACGTCAGGAAGGGCGAGTTTGGAGCGCTCTACAAACCAGGTTTAAGTATCCTAGTCGGCCCTGACCGTTCCAAGGCGGTAACTGATGGTTTTTCTTTTTGTGTGTTATGTCTCGTCTCTGTGTTTTGTCACATTTACACTGTTTGCCTATGTCTACCGGCATATAAAGTTTAAATATTTGTGAAATTAGTTTTTGGACCTTTTCTTAACTAAGTGATAAGATGGGTTGTATTTTCCACTGAATGTCCATTCAATTCGTAAGGGAAAACCTCGATGCTGTACGAAAAGCGTGTATAATAGAGAGGCAAGTTAACCTTTACGTACATAGTACATTCAGCACAAGAATACTAACCTAGTTTATAAATATATAGCGAAAGAGTATACATAAGGAAGATTTGCTTTATATATGATAACATATATATTTTATTGTATATAGTTACATTCATATTTTGTTATTCTAAGTATAAGTTTGCGGTCCAATTTTATTAAAATGAAAAGCATATTCTCTGCATAATCATCCGAATGTAAGAATCTTAGCTTGATCGTGTTGTCCGAAACTCCGAACATCATTGATACCAAGTCATGTTTAAAATGCAAAACCGTATGCTTTTATTGTATATTGTCCACGGAATCCCACCGAATTTGTGGATCAACCGTTTAATCACACCCCAAAGATAGTTGTGGGCTACCGAGATGCAAACTAAAGTGTACACGTGGCTGCAACAATATTGGTATTGTATTTGTAAGGTGTGTTTTGCGAATGTTATTTGAATTGAAATGTGCTTTTTTTTCAAATACAATCAATTGCTTTCATGATTTATTTCTTATAAAGGAACATCCACTTGTTCCCTATCACATCTAGGACGCACATGCTGGGGCACATACTCAATACACAAGTCCATTTGGGGTCATGACTACAAAATGCTTTACAAGTATCTAAGAAGAATATATATTAACAGTTGATATTGCTAAAATATAAGTCTCTTAGAAAGAATTCAAAGTGTACCCATTTTTTCAATTACACAACACTTGTATTTTCGAATGATTATTAATCTAATTAACCGTTATCTTGGTTTGGGGGTTTCTGGTATTGTTATGATGCACTTAGTTACACAACTATACCAAACAAATGTGAAAAAATACACAAAGGTTAAACATTCAACATCAATGCAGAAGATTGCGTGACGGAAGTGGTGACACAGTTTGTATAAATTGTTCGTAGTTTCCTTTTATCTTGAAAACACGCAGCCTTTTGTTTGGTTTAAGTGCTCCATGTTCACCTTCAGAGGATACACACATTTACGTCTCTGATGAGACCGCCATGTCACCGGGTTTGTAAATGTTACATTTTGGTCCAGTAATATGTTCAATAAAGTACTTTCAACGCTACACTAATGGCATCAATTAACTTGTTATGTGTTTGTCATGACATTCGTTTCGCGTGTATGTCCTTAACCTACATTGTACAAATAACATGTAACTCTTATCTCGTAAAATAATTTCCCCACAGGCAAAATGATTTTAGGGAAAACTACTTGTATACTTTTTAGAACATTGTTCAACATTATACAGGTGCATTTTTTAAAACATCCATTATAAATATGTACTTAACCATCATTTTACATATTTCGAATGGTAAACTTCTTATTGATTAAACCATTGAATACTCACATTTCGGAATGCATTGAGATTAGTAAGTAGCTGAACCAATCAGTCCTTCACAGTCATCTGAAAAAAAGATCAGACTTCAAACTCTTATACATTCCTGACATGCGGGAGCTTGCAAACCCAATATATAGGACCATGCTCTTATTGCCAAAAACCTAATCGACATCTTTTTGTTAATGCCACTATAGTCCAATGGTTACAATAGTATTTTGTCTCCATTTATAGCTGTTTACTTTTACATTTGTGCAAAGGGATGCAGCTGGCAACGGCGTTGACTTATTAGGTGCATTTTAAAATTTCGATTTTGCTTAAATAAGCATTACATCGGGATTTTTCCTTTCAGTTATTTCATACATCCATCGATTACAAAACATGTCATATGTTTCACACATGAACCTAAAATTCATGCATTTCAATAAACTGCGTACCACAAATTCTTCCATTAAAACTTACGATATTTAAATTTAATTTTACTTTCTTGCGGCAACCGAAATTCTATCTGTTAAAATGGGCTGTACTGAAATAATTACATTAAACACAATAATTCATTGACAACTGAATAGTTAATTTACATTTAAACTGATTTTTTCACTTCACGTGTTCATATTATGGTTTTGCCGATAATATCAAATTCGATTTTACATTTGAAATGTCGTTATTCCTTCTATCTTTACCTGTGTTAGACTATCTCTGAATTGTTATTTGTCATAAATAAACCCCATACATACCCAGGCATCATTCTTCATTACTTTTAAATTTACAGGCAATTACCTTAGGGTCTTTCCATTTTTGTTATATGTTGCAATACTCATTTGTCAAATTCCCGTATCCTAGTGAAGTTTACAAATGATCATTGCAGCATATACAAGAAAACGAAAAACACAGGAAAAAGATATCCAAATGGAGCCAAATGTATATAGTGTTATCTGTATTTTATCGCATCTTTTTTTCTGTCTAAATATGTGACTTCCTTAAATTGAATAAAATGGATTTTCTATATTGATATGACCCCTTACAATGTAAAAGTCATTCCATGCTTAGGAAATAAAAAGCGCGCATATAATGATCCCATATGAATACGATGTTAACGTAGGAATTACTTTCTCTCCTTATTTAAATCAACCATGTTTGCCTTATATTATTTTACTTTTACAAAACGCGAAATAAGGAATGAGTTTAGTAACGTATTTGTTGTAAATTATTGTCAATGTTTAGCTATTCAACGATCTACATTGTGTAGTAATTATGATCCTCATACAAAATTAGTCTAAACTGGCTAAGGAACTTTGCCGGCCTCATGTATTAACCCATTAATTCGTCTCTA
Organism: Sinonovacula constricta; assembly: GCA_007844125.1. NCBI lineage: Eukaryota > Metazoa > Mollusca > Bivalvia > Cardiida > Solecurtidae > Sinonovacula > Sinonovacula constricta. Next base: position 22,682,535 of record CM017563.1, read on the forward strand.
GTCAAGTTAACGTTCAATTGTTTAGTTCTCTTATCATAGGAAAGTTGCGGTTTCGGTTAATGACCATCCTGGAGCGGAAAAGGGAAATTAGTTTCTATTATTCTAAGCAAAACGTATACTTTTATTCTGGGCTAAAGACCATGTGGGTCGTATATCTTTGTATCCTTTGTAGATATATATTTAAACCATTGACACAATTGTTTAAAAACAAACGCCCTTGTTTGATCTTATTGAAAACATATGTGTGTGCATGTGCGCTTTTATTCTTTATTTGCCAAACACTTCAAACAATTTTTGAATCATATGAACACGGCATGTTGCAAAAACTTTACAACAAGGAGTAAATCAAAATGTAATTTATCAGTCCGATATCATTTATATAAAGCACAGATAGATTCAGGCAATTAAAATCACGTTGAAGTATAATACTAATAAGTATGCTACTCTACATAAATTTATATAAGACAAACGACATTAACAGAAATGTACGTCAATTGAAATTTTATGGCATGCATAAATGTTTCCTAAAACCTAGTTAACCCTAGGGCGGGTACTACGCAAAATAACTCTATGAATTAATATTTTGCACTCGACTGACTTCCCAAAAACAAAGTCATCGATTTATCCATAGCTTGTGGACTCTTATTTCAAATAACGTACCAATGGCGAATGAAACTTTGATGGATCGACGCTAAATCTGCTTGGATAGAGGCAGGATACAAATACTATGGTTCGTATAATGTGAATGGAATTTGCGGATTCCTTGTAGTGACTAGTCAATATTGAAAGTCCGGTGAATAACGCATATTATTGACTGGCTCTTTTAGATGTATAAACCTCTGCAAACCAGTCGTCAGTGGCATGTTGAATGCTGGTCATAATGAAGCAATCACCATAACATTCCTTCAGAGCTGTCCATAACTGGCAATCTTATCTCGAAGATCTATGCCTTTTCAAGGTAAAACATACATACATATATATATATATATATATATATATATATATATATATATATATATATATATATATATATATATATATATATATATATATATATATATATATATATATATATATATATATATATATATGTCATATAGGGTCGTACTACAATTTCTGCTCATTAACCCAGACTGATTATTTGTGCGGTAAAATTACATGTACCAGTGGAAGTGTTTTTCACACCTCCGATATGTGCGACAATTAATGTGTAGGCGTCAATGTGCACTTATCAACGGTTAATATAATTTTTACTTGATAAAATGCTGTGTTATATGATGTTAAATTTCATAAAATGATTTGAGATTTGATTGAGGGATACACGCACATTTATTGTCATCAAAAAAACTACATTATGTGGTGATTTTTTTGTCCGACCCCAGCGAATTCCGAAAATAGGATGGATTTATTTAGAGTTCAATGCTGAATTTCTTAGTCGTTTTTATCTTCCGTAATTTGAAATTATAAAATGTTTGTAATGTTTTCAATTGAATTTATTAATATAGCATAAAAGATGTATACATATTATTTTGTTAGTATTATCAAAAGCAATAAGTAGCATGTTATCACAAAAGAAAACAAAGAGATGCCAAGTTTTGGTTTAAAACTTATTCATATCGTCACCGCAAAACTAAAACGAACCCGGTCCCGAGGAAGTATCAATTAACATATGAATTTACATTTAAGCATATAAATTGAAATTTCAATATGAAAACGGTAGACAAACTGACTTGTTAATTAATTTCTCTTCCCTTGAAATACCGGCTTGCTCGAACTGGAAGGTCATCCCCGTGGGTGCATGAACGACCGGGGTTTGACTGTATATTATTATATGTAGCGAACAAAATATTGTTAATATTGGGGATCAATATTATTTCAGAATATTAGTGTTAAAGATGACATTGCATCACAAGAATATGTTAACACCAATAACGTTTTTGTTTCTTGTTGGAGGAGGGACATGGGGGCATATAAACCTAATGTCCTCGTGAAAGCTTGAATTAAGTTTGCATCAATGAGGGTTTACTCTTTCGTTTGCTTGCTAGTTGAGTACATCATTTGAATTACAATAATATATATGGTAAGCTAAAAGTATCATACACCATGATTTGTTCTGTTAATGATGAACTGTATATCGCACAGAGGTAAAGCTTCGTTAATGCATACAGGTGGTTAACCATACATAAATAATGTTGTCGTGTTGTACTTCAAACCATTGCGTGCAAGTCTAAATAAACTTTTACCGGATATAAATTATCCTCTTATCCTTCAAAGCTTTGCTCTAGTGAGAATTCATGACACATTTAAGAAGATTTAATCAAAACAATAAACACGATCATTAGATTCCAACTCTCGACTGGACCTTAAATAAAAAAATCAAAGCAAAACCACGTTACGGGACATTCTGTTTCCTTTACAAATTAAAAAGAATTATCATAAAATGCGATGAAAACTACATTCATTTCAATTTGTTGAGAAAAAACAGGTCAAAATTCCATCGTGTCACCCTGACTTGTGAAGTGAAGTATAAAACACGTATTAATTTATCAATAACGAGTTCAGTGACAAATGTTACTATTAAAATCTTTGATTCATTTTTGGGTCGGTTAACGACCCAGTGTTAACCGTTTTCCGACAGTCGTTTTTTCAGTTACTGCAAACCTAATAAAGTAGTACTAAGGTTTAGCTGATAACTGATTTTTCGGTGTTAAATGGTGTTAATGTCGTGCAAACATATGAAACATATATTGCAAATATGAAATTAGAATTAGAATTTATTAGAAGAATGGAAACACGTGGAACTTCACACACTATATTGAGTCATGAACGCGCATGAATACAGACGCGAAGAAAAAAAAAGTTCCATATTCCTGATCGCAATTTTGCCTACGACAACGTGGAAGAGAGACGAGAGACCCAATATTCTTCTAAAACAACAGAAAAGTGAGTATTTATTGAGAGATTTTAATGTTTTATTATTTTCTGACACCCTGCTTACATTTAAGGGTATTTTGCAGGAGGTATTGCTCTTTGTAAATTGTATTCTTGAATTGAAAACCAGGGGTTGGTAGTCACCGTTGCGTAGTGTTTGCGGTAATCCATGTTTGCAATGCAGTGATTTAGCCGTAGATTGTTCATGAATCTGCATTAATTTGTTTTATATAGTTTTGTTTTTCCATTAGCTATTACATTACAGATTCGTTCTTATTATTTTCCAATCAAATTGTCCATGCATATGTGAGAAATGAACCTTTGACAGATTTTCCCGTCGCCGTCTATATATCATTTTATACGGTACTACAGTATACTGAATACCGAAAGGCACTTGTTTACCGAAAGATATCGACAGACACTTTGTTTTACCGAAAGACACTTAATGAAACGTAATAAAGGCATCTTTTGTTGTTTTCTTTAGTTAATAAGTTGAAATATTAGTATATGAACAAAATGCCAAAGATTCATTGCAATAGAAATAAGCATTTGATAGTTATAAGACGTTGTTTACAAATGCCGTGAGAAGTACACAAACATGATAAATACCACATGACTTTGATTACCGAAATACACTGAATACTTTGAAATTAAACCATAATTTGCTGTTTTATTTAGTTAATATGTTGAAATAATAGTATATTCAGTAGGACCCCATTTTATATGATTCATGAACTTACTTGTTAATTTCTGCTTATATCAAATTGAGCTGGACCTAGATTCCAGTTTTAAGGTGTGATGTGCAAATAAACAATTTGTGATCTCATACATGTAAAAGCAATTTTGTTGTCCAAGGAGTCTGATATTTTCAGCTTTTATTTGTAAATTGGAAGTGTTGTCCAAGTGCATAAAGAACTTTTTTTTCCTAGTGAAGTTTAAATGCTAATATAAGCAGTAGACCTTAACTTAAGGTTGCAAGAAGTAATGGGTAGTACAAGGCCTTTTGGTAATGTCAGTATGCTGGCTGTTGGAGATTTATATCAGTTAAAACCTGTAATGGATTCCTGGGTATTTTCACAGGTGTTCAAGACTCCTCAGCTACAAAGCTTGGCAACAAATCTGTGGATCGATCTATTTGAATTCTTTTAATTGAAAGTTGTTATGAGACAGAAAGATGATCAAGCATTTGCAGAACTGTTAAACAGGTTGAGAGAAGGTCTGCATACTGAGGAAGACTTGCATGTTTTGAGAAGTCGCCAGGTTGAGAGTTTAACTGAGAGCTGTGTTACCAAGGAGTTGCCACATCTTTTCTGTACAAGAGAGAATGCAAACAATCATAACCAGTCAGTAATTGCAGACATTGCACTATCAAATAAAGTTAGTATTGATGCTATTGATGACATTTCTGGTGATCTGAGTCAAACAATGCGACAGATGGTGATTTCTAAAATACCAGATGATCCAAGCAAGACAATGGGTCTACAAAAATATCTTACACTTGGTATTGACTTGCCTGCTGAAATATGTTTGAATGTTGATACAAGTGATGGTCTAACTAATGGTGCATCATGCATAATTAAGAAGTTTGACTTCAGGGTTCCTTATTCCTTACGATGTAGCATTGTTTGGGTTGAATTTCATGATGAATCAATAGGAAGAAAGTGGCGCCTTCAGTACAAGCATTTATATTGCCAGGATAAACCCTTGACCTGGACACCAATCCTTGAGACATGTAGAAAATTCACATTTCATACAAAACCTACTTGATAGCTCGTCGCCAATTTCCTCTATATACCTGAGGTTGAAGCAGAAATGGACAGGTTGAGATATGAAAAAGGCATAAATGATGATATACCCAGCCTGAAATCTTTTGATGCCTGCAAGCTGAAAGTCTGTTTTCATAATTGCAGGTCTTTAAGAAAACACTTCCATGATTTTTCACAAGAAAGTAATCTATTGTCAGCTGATGTTATTGGCTTAGCAGAGACTAGACTGCCAGATGAAGGAAGGGTTGGTTATGAAATTGATGGAATTGAAATGTTCACTGTTTCTGAGCAAGCTTCACATGGCCTAGCAGTTTACTACAAAAGTACTTTGTTGTTCAAATATTATGTTTCAAGGACTGTGTGTGACATAGAATAAGTTCTTTTTAGCCTTTCAAAAGTTGTGATAGGTTATGTCTATTGCCCTCCTCAAAGAGCAACTGTTCAAAGACTGACCAGTTTCCTGTCTGCAATTTCAGCTGACATTGACAACTATATTGGATATTTTGTACCGAAAAAACTCATTCTAATGGGTGATTTCAATTTTCATTACACAGAAAACAGCACATGTTCTTAAACCTTCAAGGACATCTTGGGTTTAAGACAGTTGGTTCAGTGTGCAACAACTGACTATGATTCTTGCATTGATCACATATACACAAACATTTCAGATGTCAAGGCTTCAGGAACTTTAGAATCCTACTACTCAGATCATAAACCATTGTTTCTGGCTATTCATTGGTAGGTTTTGTTAGCCGTACCATCAGATGGATATTTGCAAAAAAAGTGGCAAAACTGTTTATGTATATGAAAAATGTTTGCTTTGCTCTTTGAAACTCCAATTCACTCTGTCTTTACATTGCTGACAAATCTTGTGCTTGACCTTCACATAATTTGAATAAAATTAAGTGTAGCACTTTTGGTTTTTAAGGCTTCATCAGTTTGCACCATGATCCCTGATATCAATGAAAGTTTCTTTTTCTAATACAGCACAAAACATGTTAAAGCTTGTCTCTTTGTTTGTAAACTAATTGTTAATCAGCGGCAGTGCTCACCTTGTCAGTCGACATTGTCACCATTTGCAATAATTTTATGCTAGCGTCAATAAGTTTAACCCTTTCCCTTATATATATGCCTTTTTATGTGTCTGAGACCAGTGTAGATCCAGACCAGCTGGCACATCTGTACTATTTGATCTGGATCTGCAGTGGGAGCATTTTGGTCAGAAATAACCAAATTAATCAATATGCAAATAGTTTAGATCCTGATCATACAGCACAGATGTGCCGGCTGATCTTGATCTAAACTGCACACCCTCGCAGTAAAGGTGTATCTATGCAGGAAATGGTTAAGAATTGCTGATAAATTCATGAAGTCTGAATATTACATATTTGTTTCTCTTTTTTAGGCAAGAGGTATTTCTGTTGAAATCTGATTTTTATCTTGATTTTGGGAATCTTTTTCTGGAAATTGGGAAAAATGGTCCCTATTTGGCATTGGAAATAGGGCCAATGTCGGGCCCCATGAGATAGACTAAAATAGCCCTGCATTGATAAGGGCTCGGACGACATAGTTAGTCTCTGTTGATAATATCCAAAGCCATACAAATATGGCAGCAACGCCTAGCCAACAATGCCAGAGACTGACAAAAGTACATTTGTACATACCAACTATATACCCATGAATTTCACCATTACATAAACTACGTTAGAAAAAATTATATATTTGAAAACATATTGATTTACTACCCAGAAATAAATGGTGTCCATGTAATAAATGTCTAACTTTTATTTCCAGATGTCGTCTATAACTGAGGCTTTCAGCTCTGCTAAGTCCTTGTCGTATGGTGGAAAGCCGCTGAAATTAACTGTTGTGGCTGTGAAGGAACCTGTTTCCTACAGAAACAATTCTGTTGAAAGTAGGCAATGTCTCCACTGCGCAGTCAGTGACAATGCTGTTGTAATAAAAGCTGTTGTGTATGACTCCATCAAGTTTAACAAGTTTAGAAGGGAAACTACACTGGTAATACGTTATGCAATAAAAAAGACTAAAGATGGCAAAATGGTGTTTGTTAAAACAAAAACATCCAAGGTCTTCATTTCAACGCCACTGACGATAAATGAAGACAAGGTGTTGGAAGGCCACAGGCTACTGAACCCTCCACCAGCCAGGCATTATCTTCGCTGGTCAAGACAAAGTGCTCTGTCTCTGGAAAAGTTGTTTAGGTCAGTATTTGTTTAAGGCTTTCCTTTTCCAAGACAGTCCTTCAATATAATAATATCTGTGTTTTCTCCATCATCAGAAATTAAGCCAGTTTTATAGTAACCACACTTGCTAAGGTCTGTTGCCTACTTAAAAATCATTCTGCTTCATTCAATTTTGCAGTGTGTTGAAATCTCCATAATGTGATAAGTCAACAAATGTGAATGTGGTCTTTTATTGAAATTTTAATTCTAAATCCTATCAGTTTGAATTCCATTGCCTTAAATTGAAGGGGTTGTTAAAAGCTAGAAATTGGGCAGAAAAATGTGTGGGTTATGGCAAGTTATCACTGTTTCCAATTACATCCATCAATAAGGTTTACAAAGAACAACAGTTGCTGGCAATTTACTGTTGCAGACATGCAACAACAAATGAAATGTCTGCTTATAATTATACCATTTGTCACTTGCTTACTTCTTACCTAGCCCTTTCCTCCATATACACGCCTGTATAAAAAGGGCAAACAGTGTAGAACCAGATCACCCAACACATCTGGCTGACTGATCAGGCTCTGCTATTTTTTTTTATTTCTTAAGTTTTATTTCGTTTTTTTTTCTGACAACAATAGTGCAAAACCTAATTTGAGGTTTTGATAACTGGTCTGTCTTCACACTGATCGCACATGCGTAGCATGTGTATATATGCAGAGAAGGGCTAGTATCTGAAACATGTACACTCTTGGTTGCTTATTTTTTATTGGGCATTTCTTCTTGACAACTGGCTGCATGTCAAAGACACTAATGTACAAGTTTCAAGTACATAACAGGCCACCTGTTCCCTTCCAGCAACAATAACATTCTCCACATATATGACTTAGCTGTAAAGAACGACAATATGGAGATGGATGGTCTAGACTAGTGTATCTTCAAAAACATTTTCAGAAAACTGAAGTCAATCTTAGAACTTCATCACTGTTAAGTATGGAGACCATGAAAGTTAATTCCTTGTTCACTTATTTCAGGAAGATGAAATGCATTTCGTCAGCGTCAAGGGGGAAAACGTTCCCATTAAAACAGTTCATCTGACAGACGACTCCGCGTCACGTGTAAAAGTTACACTATGGAGAGAACTTGCCTCATCAGTAGACACCAGGCCCGGGGATTACGTCCAGATCACAGACTTAATCCCATCCACATACAATTCGGAGATCTGTATGTCTGCCACTTTCAACTCCGCAGTAAAGGTAAGTTTACACCATAACAATACTATTGCCTTCCTTCACTGGTTTTCTGTCACCTCATTTCATAGTTGATCATCATTCATACTCTTATAATGGCAAAAAGTTAACTTTTTCAACCAGTTAATAAGAAACTTTTCATTACAATAGTTATGAATCCTTTCACTAATAGTTAATCCATTGCCTCATTCAATGTGAGTATTTGGTGTTTTTTTTTACATAAAAGATTTGTTGATCTTGTGAAGAAAAGGCTAGCATTTTATCTAAAAATGTATTACTCTGAATACCTTTATTATAATGAATGTTCATACTACATCAGCTTGTTTTATTTAATTCATTAACACACACACACACACACACATATATATAAATATATATATATAACCCCGGCCGAGTCCGACCAAAGACTTTAAAGTTGGTAGTAGTGGCTTCCCTTCTAATGCTCAGAACTAGGAAACAGCATTACGACTGACTCGTCGGTGTCCGCATAATGGACCAGCCGGGTTCAGTCCCTGGGCACACTCATAAGTGCCCCTGTGCTATAATGATAGAAAAGTCGCTGCACAGTATCGGCAAAATGCCAACTAATCCAATCCAGTCCATATATATATATACTATATATATATGTGTGTGTGTGTGTGTGTATATATACAGCTTTTTGATTTCAATCCAGACTTAATAAATGGCAAAATAAATTGTTCTATTGACCCAGAAATTACTGAAATCACATATGTCCCGCATTCAGGCTCATACAGCAAATCCAAGTAATAAGTGATAGTGCATACCATAAATGCCTTTCTCTTCTATATATGTACAGAAAACTGAAGCCCCACTTCTAAGAGTGACGAAGACTGTTGTGGACATATGCATTCAAGAAGGAACTGCAGAGCTCCTGTGCGAGACAAAGGAAGTATTGACTGTGTCTGCAGAGGTACTGCAGCAAGCCTTCCCAGATGTCAACAACTTGGAAACTATAACAGAAGATGGACCAAAAATACTTATTTTTGAAACCAAGGGATCTGATGTCATTAGCATCTCACAAACACATCAGTAGTTATAGTATCTACCTTATTCGGGGCATGCTACATGAAAAGGAGTCTTTGCTCATCATTTCCTATTTTTCACTTTTTACTATATTTGAAAAAAAACTTGCACTTTTCTAGTATTACTTCATAGCTTATTTTCACTAGATTATGTTCTACTTAAAAATGTCATAATTTGTAATGTCATCATGACATCATTTCCTGAAGGCACCTATACCTGTAACATGCCCCATTTAAAGCATACTGTTTGTTACTTTTTCTGAAAAACATGCTGTGCCATTATGTTCAAATGTCAAACAAACTCAGGACTGGGCGCTTGAAAATGACAACATATCATTCCTCAGTTATTGATGTAATTATAACAATTAGAAACAAGTTCTTAGGTTTTCTTGTCATGCCTACACAAACCATGTTTTACTAAGCAAGCAATTAGCGGGTAATTTTCACTATAAACCTATATTTTGTTTAAACTGCTTGCTGTGCCCAGCAGTTTAAGTAAAAAAAAATGGTTGCAGTATATACTGCATTTCTGCTCCTTTTTAAGTGTTTTTACTGTATTAGAATACTGCTTATAAATCAGTCATAATCAGTAACTGTATGGGATGATATTAACATGCCTTTTTGTGTGCACAAATAAATACGCTTTTGTTTTTCCAGTAAATACATATAAAGTATTTTCAACAAGAATGCAGTGAAACTGCCTTTAAGAGTAAATAATGTTATAATATTATATATTTCTATTTTGACCTTGATCTCCATAGATTGAAGATGTTACAAAAACCTTTTTTTTTACATTTAGGCGTGTTAGGAGGCCTGCTTTAAGAAAATAACATCATTAATGAACATTGCATTGCCTTTTTGTTGTCGTTAAAAATAGTAACTTTGTGAATGTGCCAAAATCACTGAAACTCAACCTTTAGAAATGCTTGATGCATTTTAATTGCTTATTGTAAATAGTTATGCAGTGTGAATGTGTGTGGTTGCTTGCATTTCTTTTCGCTTAAACTTGCTATGTGTATGCTATGTTAACATGACTGACAAGCTGCTACCAAATTTCCAAGACTAATTGTTTCTTATGGTTTACTCTTGTACTTGTCAGTATATTCACCTGTACTACCTTTTTTTCTAAATCTACTAAATGTTAACCTGTACATCTTCCCTCTAGTCAACACTGTCTTGCAAATTCTGATTGTTTACCAGTCCCGTTTTAGGCACTTTTGTATGCAACGTTTCAATTTATGTAACACAAACCGTGCATTCCAAGTATAAAGTATACTTTCTTTTACAACTGAACAATAGAAATATATGTCACCCTTGAACTCCTATACTCTCTTTGCCAGTTGTTAAAATACACATTCCAGAGCTCATCAGTGACATACAGTCAAACATTTATTCAGCAAACACCCAAAAAAGTACAATAAGAGGCTGCTTTAGGCAGTTAAAATAAGAACAAACTGTCAGTTCAGGACAAGTTCCAACTGGCTGTTTATGGTTCCTGAAGGCAAGTGGCTAACTGGGGAATGTCCATACTTGTTCACATTTCTGTCTTGCACTGGTAAAAACACATCCTATATTTCTGTCATGATTAAACAGAATTGTTCCTTTCCCCACTTAGAAAACATTCCAAACAGTTTGATTAAAAACTGTCAGGTTTCTAAACCATCAGTTGCAATCTTTCAGTACAGTTAATTGCTTCAGGATAAAAACAGTATCAATGAAGATTGCACTACTAAATGTTAACCTGTACTTTTCATCTAGTCAAGACTGTATTGCAAATCCCATTTGCTACTGTAATGCTGTGAAGCTAGTCATTGTATACTGAGAGACAAGAACTCCACATTCCATTGATGGGGCAATTGTTAAACTTAATTTGAGGGATTAACTTATTTAGTTAAGGTATTGTCAATAATAAAAAAGATAACTGTAATAATCCTTTTTGTCCCTCTCAGCCATTCAATAAAATTGATCAAATCAAAACTGTTCATAACCACTATCAATTTCACATATAATATCATTGAGAAAAATATTGACCTAAAATTTCTTGTCTGTTCAGTACCATTTCTGATCTATAATTATGCATAATATATTACTTTTTACAACCTTTTTTATCTGATATATGTATTGTTTGTATGACTTTAAGTTTTTAAATAAAAGTTTAATGAACTGTTGTCTTATCCTTTTCTGGAAAATGGTACTTCATTTCATAACATGTTTTAAAAAACATTGGCAAGTAATATTGTCTTCAACTCCGGTCTCCAGCTTATAATGTCTTCAGACATATTGCTTCTTGCTCAGTTACACAAGTTCATATCACTGCCTCTTCGGACTGCACTCAAATTGGCCCTGCGTCCTGAATAATCCCAATCCCGAGAACAAAGGTCAATGTCATATTAAGTTCCAAGCAGTTACTGGTCAAACGACATCACTGTCTCTGATACAACTAGATACATCTCAACCTTTTAATCCAACCTCCCTCTCAATTGTGTATGGTTAACCGACCCATCAGTACTTTCAGTCCTTTGATTTATATCCGGTATCCTTTGTTAATCAATTGTGTTTAAAATAAAAGAGTGCAGTGCAACAATTAATCGCTGTATTAACATAATATAGTATATTATATATATTAATATATATATATAGATATATATATATATATATATATATATATATATATATATATATATATATATATATATATATATATATATATATATATATATATATATATATATATAATCACGATTCAAATTGTAAATATAGTATTTATTACAGTTTGTCCAGTTTCCGCTTACATGTAAATGACTAACAAGTCTTGAGGCAGAAAAAAAAAACACCAGAGACAATATGACAATGAACATACTACGTTCCAGTCATGTTTATACTAAATCGATCCAAGACTTGCAACACATTTTTGCCTTGATTGCATGTAACTCTAATAGATGAGAACTCGTGAACCTTGAATGACAGCTTGTTTGCACTATTATCTTACAAACAAGGCTTAAAATGTCGTCAGTGTTTTAATTTCTCTTTAACATCATTATTTCCATGGTATTTATTTATAATTGCAATGTTTTTTTCTCATGGCACACCTATCCGTTTCCTTACTATTTCGCAACTTAATTATACAAAAACAATTTAAGGATTTGAACGTTGGTTAAATAACGGTGGTTTATGTAATAAAAGAGCATACATATCGCAGGAAATCACATATATATGTCCATGTGTATATGTTTATAAAAGAAGAATCTTCTGGCATTCGAACAAATGATTGTTTGATGCTAGTTTCGACAGGGTTCACATTTATCAGTTACTCTTCTTTAAAAAGAGCCAGACACATTAGTCATACACATCTGGCCAGTTCACTAATGCTTTCATCAGCAATGTTTCCTTGTAAGTGCAGTAAAGTACAGTATCGATTTATTATTTTCGACAACCTTTTTTCGTTTTGTATGCTCTGTTACCGGCATTTTATAAATTTAAAACATTATGCATATGTCTAGATTATTATTTCTTTTCACTTTCGAAGGTAAGGAACCTTTCTTTAAGTTTACTGCAAACAATATTATCATGGTTAATAGTTACAGACGAACAGTCATTGCTCTTATCGTGACATGTGATATGAATTCTGCATCAAGAAGTGTCGCTTGAGAGGACAAAGCCTTGATCAGACACAGGGTAGAACAATCAACGATCCTTTGGGTTTATATCTACAGCATCGTTTAGAAATATAAAAGCAGGTAGTAAAACGATCAATACAGACAATGTTAAAGTGTTCCTAACAACGGTTCCCGTTTTTACCTTCAATTATGAAAGATACTTGCAAAAGCATCATAGTTGATCCATCATTAGCAATCAACTGCTATAGATATTAAATGCGCTACGGAGGCGGTCATTATTGTGGCTTCAATAATATAGGTCCATTCATACATTTCGAAAGATATCCGCAAATACAATAAAATACCAAGGGAATAAAAGTCATTATTTGTCATTTGTGTTCTCAAGGCCTTGGTCTCGGTTGTAGTTCTTACACGTAATATCTAAGTTCAACAGCTCATAAACTTAAGTGTAAATGGTTACAAAAATTAATCACTTAAAGAAATTATAAAATAAATCAATGAAATGTAAAAAAAGTCTTAAAATCAGTACATTTGCGATTGTTGAACAACTTTTTCAAAGGACGTAACTTTTGGTGTATCACTATTTGTTCGATGACTGGTGCTTGATATGTTCTTACATTTAAGGTCGCTTGCATATGAATACGTTCGAGATGTGTCTTTTCAAATAATGGCTAATAATGTATATCAGGCAAGCGGTATTAAACGCATTGTTTGTGTACATCAAATGCATATAACTTTCGTGTATAACTTATGGTAAGTACACTAAACTATGCTGCACAAGTACAGTTATCTAATGTACGCACAACGATTAAACATTCGTGCATTCATACACGCTCTTTAAAATATTCTGACAAGTCTTGGTGAACTACAAACAGTAACGTTCCATGCAGTGTTCTGAAATCTTTTCCCAGATATTAAAATGGTTCTAAGCCTTCTTTGCTTTGTTTGATCGGGATTTGTGACCCCACTGCAAAGACATCATATAAATAGGTTTTCCCCTCCTAAATTGTACTTCTGCACGACAAAATGAATAAAAGTTTAATGAAGTGCGTGTGGTTCCTTTTTTTAAAATAAGCTGATTAAAAAAGCGCCGATGTGTTATAAAATAGTGTGATTGTGTTTGTCAGCATTCTAACAATTCAAACTATTAAAGACACACATTTTAAAGCTTCGTCTATCTTTATATATTTGTTTAAGGTGAAGTAAGTTCTAAACTAGTTAAATTTAAGAGTAACCTAAGCTCTCTGAGCTAGGAATGACCCGAGGCAAATAACAGGCCCAATATCAAATCACTTATTTATTGACATTTTTTTATATGTCCACATGTTGTTATAAATATCACATCACAAATAATAGTTTCTGCATTAATCAGAAAATTTTATAACACATTCGGTTAAACACTACCAATTTATGCTGTAAATGTTTAGAAACTTAGAATACATTGTTTCATAAATGTATGCAACTTGTCGGCGTATACACATAGACCAATGCCATTTCCTTCAGCTTCCTGCTGAAATCTTTATAAATTTTAGCCTAGTTATGTTAGCCAATCAATCATTTCAAATGCGGGTTTTATATCAATACCACTTTTCGGCCCTGGGCTGAAAAAGTTATATTGATATTGGCACTGTTTTAAAGCAGGCTGTCGTGTTATTGACCATGGCAGGTGCTTTATAATTGGACTAATAACGTATAGTTATTTAATAATATTATTTATTAATGCATATGCCAAAAAGACGGATATCAAATAATACTTTTGGATTTAATTTTGCTTGTATAAGAAAATGATGATAATGTAGTTAACAATTCTTGTAAAATTGTTTATAACTACAAGCGACTTGTTTTTTCATATTTATTGAAACTATTGCGGCAGACTGGAGTCGTGCTTATAGTCAAACGTGTGCACATGACGTATATTGCATATTGACTTAAAGTGTCTTGAAGAATGGATATGTGTAGCAACGCTTTTGATGTTCTCAATGTAAAGACAGCTTACTTTTTATTACAAGATATCTGTGAATGGCCATCGTACTTTCTAAATACAGAAGATTTCGTGACGATTAACGTTATCCTCTTTGGAAGTAGCCTGACATTCTGTATCTAAACAGTAATTATGCAGACACATTTACATGAAACTGGCAGGTTCGTTCAATAAAAGAAAGTGGCGGTTCTTGATAAAGACTTTCCTGGAGGAGAAGGAACATTACCAAATCCTTAATACAAAATGTCTACTCCTAATTTTAGGACGAACGCGTCCTTTTTACACAGCTGTATTGCCGATGCATGTACCATAAACTAAAATCACTTGTTTCAATCGTTTGCATTAAACAACTATTCAACGTAAAATATTTGTTATGTCTTTCATTTTTTCATTTCTTTAAAACAGATGTACTGTACAAGTGGCTTTTGAATTAGTGTGTACGTGTGACACTAACTAGCATAGATCTTATAAGGTTGTTTTGTGATATTATTTATAATTATTCAACCATTAGAAGAAAACAATATGTTCAATATTTAGTCGTATATTAATATATTGCATAGACACGAAGTTTCTACTACGTTTTACACCAATGGAGTTAACCAATAAAAAGTACAACGAAAAAAAAAAACATTCGATAAAAATCGTGCAATATGTTCGTAGATATAACATTTTAAATTCCAAATACTACATCAATTAACAGTGGAATTGCATCTATGTTTTCTGTTCTCGCGAAAATTCGTCCCGGCACGTCTGACATCAGTATAGTGATATCAAATGAAATCTAAAACTACAGAAATGATTCCGTTGGCCAAGTCTTCTATCACATTTGACCGGTCGGTTTCTGAGTATTAATTGTGATAATTTCTTTAAGGTGACATACAATGTTCCACTTTTACCAATATAAACATATCAATACAGACCACCAACGTCTCGCTGCGTTGTATTTGGGGATTTATTTCGTTCAGATGTCATTATTGTATCTAACTTTACCGCTATGTTTCCAGCATTCGTCTCTTACTTTCAATCAATCTCAAATATAAAGTGCAATTCGCCTAATTATAATATATATAAATATAATATATATATAATGGTTTATTTGGCCGCTTGCATTGAACGTCCTGTCGTTATCGCTATCGTGAATCGTCTTGTTGGACATTGTTTTACGCAGACATAATCGATGTAGCTTATGTTGATGTTATAGTATAGACGCATGCATCTTTTTCTACCTTCTAAACGCATCGAGAACACAATCTTTGCATGCGTTTAATCTACAAAATAATGTACGACCTGCTTTTACAAAAGGAAAAAAAAGAACGGATTACATGCCATTTTATTCCAAATTCAAGATAAAACTTGTAGCACACAAGGATATCGTCTCACAAATGAAAAGGACACAAAATTACACGGGCATCATGTAATTAAAGCAGTGAAGTAATATAACCAACACAATACACTGTTTTGCTCTTCTCTGGTTAATTTTTCTTGATCCAAAAAATAATTTCATTTACAATCAACATTTTTGTGTAGTTCTTCTTATTGAAATAATACACTTCCCTCTTGTAAACATGATGCGTACATGATTTGTCAATGACGTCACAACTATGTCATAACTTTTCAAAGAAAACGTCTTGAAAGTGTGCTATTTTGAATAGATCGGGTTTTTTATCATGGCTTACAATTTAGAAACCCATTAGGAACTGCGAACTTAAAGCTCTGTAAAACCAGTTTTAGCACCCCATTCGGTCTATATTGCCGTTACCCTTCCAAGGTGGTAACTGTCGGGTTTATTCTATTTGTTAAATAACTCATCACTGATTTGTTTATTTACATTGCATTTACATTGCATGTGAATACCTTTGTCCTTTGCATTTGCAAAATTTTGGTATATGCTGCAATGCCCATAGGACTTATATATTCTTAACAGTACACACATTTTAGAAGAAAAGATACTATACACACTCCGCTGTATACATTTTTTTTCAAATCTCTGGGCGTAGTAACTGCTTCATTAAATGACTGTTGTTGTTGTATTTTTTTGGTCCAAGCTTGTTACGGTTTGTAGATTTGTGTTTTTCCCAGTTTAAACGACGATTGTGACTTGCGTTTTTATCAAGTAAACTGAAGCCAGTACAATCATTTCCTAAGGACACCCACATAATGAAAAACGATACTTCAGTCACCATACCATCTTGGATACATATTGCATTAGTTGGTGATGTGGTATTACATTTTTACTTTGCTATCCCTGGTTATATTGAAATTCCGTTAATCTTAAATCAAAGACTTGCTTATGCCTGCAAAATATAATAATCGTAATCGGCTTTATACCGGATATTAAATTGAGCTTTTTAGAAAAGCTGAATAAAGCTGAAAGTCCCGGTCGTGACACATATTCTGAATCACTGACTACATTGCTTTAGCGTTTTTAATTATATTTTAAGATATGAACGATAT
Organism: Sinonovacula constricta; assembly: GCA_007844125.1. NCBI lineage: Eukaryota > Metazoa > Mollusca > Bivalvia > Cardiida > Solecurtidae > Sinonovacula > Sinonovacula constricta. The sequence continues at coordinate 22,699,763 of CM017563.1, forward strand.
TTTCAATTTAATAAAACTGATTTTAGACATCATAAATGTTATATATAAAGGGAACAAGAATGTGCATGATTGCCTCAACGCAATTTGTACATTCCATACGCTTTTAAAGTATAATTACATGTTCGTGATATCAAAGTAATAATCTTAAAACATATGTTTATAATAAATTACTCATTGGCATCATTGCGGAGAAATATGGATACAATTGTACACTGGTAACAAATATCAGCCATTTAACTGGAGTCAAATCCAGAACGTGGACAGCAGTACACATTTGAAATCCAAAGACATAATTAGGATATTGAACGTGTAGAATGGTCATAAACAACTGCAAAGCACGACACAACGGCAGTTTGTAAGGCTTAAAAGTGTTGTCACTAAAATATTGCAAGCAATCACGTAAAAGCTAAGCCATGTAAGTGTGGGAATCAGAGCCATTCAAGGTAAATATGTAAAAAAATACCATAAAGGTATGAGGACCAGTCATATATTTTTTACACATATCGGTCTTAGTCTACAGAATGTCCATTATGAAACATCTCATTAGGACATTTATGGAACCATGTAACATATAAATTCACTGATACGTAAATATACATTGCAGCTAATGAAATGTGTTAAACATATTTTAATTCTGAATAAAATATACAGTGTTTATTTTCATTTTGTACAACATTGATTTGACAAAGGAACTATCAAAAGTAAAGACAATCTATTAATGGACCAAACATAACTACATTTCAGCAATTTCAGATGATGCCAATATTTCATATACTTCATTTCTTAAGGGGATTCCAAAAACACACAAATGCTAAGATTTTTTTTTTTCAATCAATACAACTTACCACCTTTACAATTTCCTATTAGCATAGACAATTAAACAGAATCCTATAGTCTCGTAATTAGAGGAAGTCATTTCATTGTACAAACTGTAATAACGGTATTTCGCTATAGCTTGTTGGTACTGATTTTAACTAGTCATCTTATATAACATGGAACAGGTTTCATGAAATGTACACATTGAAAAATGTATTTAAATTGTTTGGATGGAATTTGTCTGAATTCATATAAATTCAAACAAAGGCGAGC